>CAUYRH010175645.1:0-14788 GCA_963574655.1 Perodicticus potto | reverse complement strand
TTTTTTTTTTTTTTGAGACAGAGCCTCAAGCTGTCACCCTGGATAGAGTGCTGTGGCGTCACAGCTCACAGCAACCTCCAATTCCTGGGCTCAAGTGAGTCTCTTGCCTCCGCCTCCCAAGTAGCTGGGACTACAGGCACCCACCACAATGCCCGGCCATTTTTTTGGTTGCAGCCGTCATTGTTGTTTGGCGGGCCCAGGCTGGATTCGAACCCGCCAGCTCAGGTGTATGTGGCTGGTCCCTTAGCCTCTTGAGCCACAGGTGCCGAGCCAAAACCTTTTGATATTATTTCCAAACTGCTTTGTGGAAAGGCAATGCTAAAGTGAAATCCCACCAGTAAAATATTGTAATTTAAAACCTTTCAGTATTATTTCCTGTTGGTTTATGAAGAGGTAATAGTAAAACAATACCCAAGCTGTGTGGTCCATATAGTCCTGCTCCCCTCTGACCATTTTCTACTTTACAATGAACAGAAACATTTTCTGTTTTGCTACTCTGACCCTTAAATAGGTTCATCATCACTTTCAATACTGCCAAGGCTGGCTAGGATTGCTTTGTTTAATCTTTGAGCATTTGATAGCAGGAACTCAGCAGAAGACATAGTTATTTGACAAGTCTTCTGATCAAATGGAGCATTTAGTGAGTTCTTGTTTCTCAGAAGGAGCACCCATTACTCTGTGCTACACGGTGGGATATGACGTGATCACCACCCCAAAGAAGCTTAAATCAAGACAAGACAGTGGAAAGCATGAAGCCTCCAAATGATGAACTAGTGAGAGTTTTAGGAGAAGCTGTTTTAAAGAGGGTAAGTACAAAATTCATGTGAGCAAGTTTGCCTAGGTCAACTACAAGACCACATTTATTTAAAAGAATGCCTTGGGCTACTGTGGCTTCTTATCATTACTTGGCACTGCTGAGCATGCTGGCCACCAGTCTGGTTACGCTGGTAGTAAATCGTTCACTTCTCAACAATGGGGCAGTCATTTTCCTTCCTAATGTTTGGTTACCACTGTCCTTTACATGATAGTATAATAACAGGCTTTCCTCCTTCTTGGAACCACCCCCCCCACACACCATGGAGGCTACTGGCCTGTGCTTATGCAGCAGAGTAAATGTGCCTCATTTTTGTAAATTTGGGCCACCATGTTCTCTGCAGGTGTGGGGCTTGTCACAATCCTTTATATTTGAGCTGGTGCCTTTTTTCCCACAAGATTAAAAATGCACATGTAGCACATACCATTAATCCCCACTGTCAGTTAACTGAACTGCGTGTCTGTTTATGCAGCTGCTAACTCCTGAGACACCACTTGGAAAGGAGACAAAAGTTCTGAATGTACCCTTTAATAATTCAGTAAATATACAGAGTCCTACTAAAAGAAAAAAAAAAATTAAGGGCTTTCAACTCAATAGCCTTTCCAACAGGGGCATAGCCGTGCACACAATGGCCAATGAAAAGATTTCTATTTTAAGTATCCTCTTAGAAGCAAGAACCAGTATTTGGAATGCAGGAGGCATTTGTTCTTTAAAGAAAACTGGAGTTTTATGGAAATGGAATACTTTGTATTCATTTTTAAAAATTTACAAGCAGCAAAATCTGGAAATAATTTGTTTTGTAGTGTGTCTTTCCAAGTTGCTACCCAGGGGGACTTCCCCCTTCCACCCAGCTGCTCCCATCCCACTCACTTCCTGCCTCTAATCCACCTGGGGGCTTCCAGCTTTGCACCCCTCTTCCTCTTGCTGATGGCCTAGCAACTACAGTTCACTTCATCTCCAATCATCCTTTGAGGGACATAAACATGGAGGAAAAGTAAGTATAGCACCTTGGCATACAGAGCACTTAAACTGGAAGAAATAGAGAAAAGCTCAGAAGAATGAAATTCTCCCCCCTCCCACCCCTTCTCCTCTAGAGTGGGCCATACAACCTAGGAAAATCACACCCTGACTTTCTTTTGTCCTCCTCCCTTGAAGATCCTCATATAATATTTGTCTTACCTGTGCATTCCCTACCCCCAGGCCAGTATCAGTCTGTCGCCTGTTAGGAGCCAGGCTGCACAGCAGAAGGTGAGTGTTGGACCACCAACCAAGCAACCAAGCTTCATCTGTATTTACAGCTGCTCCTCATGGTGCTCCTTACCTCCTGAAGACTGCCTCCTGTCAGTCAGCTGTGACAGTAGATTCTCACGGTGCACTCCCCAGTGTAAACTGCACAGGTGAGGCTTCCACGTTGCGCACTCCCTGTGGGAATCTAATGCCTGGTTAGCTGAGGTGGAGCTAAGGCAGTGAGGCAAGCAGCAAATACAGATTATTTGCAGATAAATCAATTTCTAGCAGGATAATATCAAAACCAACTCCCCTCCCCCTAACATGGAAAAATTATCTTCCATGATACCAGTCTCTGGTTCCGAAAAGGTTGGGAGCTGCTGTTCTGCCCTGTACCTGGAAGAATGGAATGTCATATGAGGCCAAGAGGAGTCTGAGCAAACAGGCCATGCTAAGCTCCCACCCCTTATACCACTAAACCCTACGCTCTCACTTCCCGTCATACTTCTGCATGACTGTCCATAAAAATAGTTTCACTGGGTCTTTGAGCCTTCCCTTCTGAAGGCTCCCATATCCTGAAAAGCTGATATTAATAAAGGTGTTAGGTTTTTCTCTTGATAATCTGTACTTTGTTATAGGGGCCTCAGCCATGAACTGAGTGACAGGTGAGGGGAAAATACATTTCCTCCCCTTTACAGATGAGGAAGCTGCGAGTCCCCAAGACTTAGGGCCTTGCCAGAGATCTAGTGTTCCCTAAAGGGAGCTCCAGGCCCTCTGGGCGCTCAGGCAGGGAGGGGAGGTCACCGGTCATGCTGCACCCTAGTGGGTAGGAAGGGCACTGACGTTCCTCCAGAACCAGTGGGGATGGCTGTGGGAGGACTCTCAGCAATGGCTGCGGGACTGAAGCTTCTGCCCTGCAGGAGACGGGAGGAGGGCGGCTGCATGAACGCTCCCTCCGAGCTGGCCCCACTCGGCCACCACAATGCCAGCCGTCACTTTCGTTCTTGAAAAGCGTTTCAGTTTTCGGTCAGTTTGTTCTCAAGACTGTAGTGGGAAATGAAGTCTGTTGATTGTGAACGATCAAATCCACACTCATCCAAACACATTAGTCTGGCGTTGGCGGCGCGGGGAGCGGCGCCGCCCTCCGAGCCTTGCTCCACGTGAAGCTCCTGCTATTTCACAGGAACCCCCAGAATTTTCTATACGGCTGCCTTGGACACTAAGTTGGTTCAGCATTTCTTATTTTGCCCACTCAAAAAACATTTAGGGAGCCTCTGCTGGACACTAAGTTTGCATAAGAGTAAATAAAACATCTTTTTCTTTCTGCCATCTCCTCCCACCTGCTCTGAGCTTCCTGAGCTTTCTTCTTCCCAGTCAAGCTGAGCCTCAGCCACCCTCCCCCCCCCCCGGGGCCCTGACCCAGGGAGATGTGGCCCAGCACGCACCCTGATGAGCCCTGATGAGATGAGGCGGGAAGCCGAGTTTGCTGCGGGTGGGGACTTGTCTATACCCCAGCTGTGGGTCCGCAAGGAGAGGGACAGGGGTGTGGGGAGCCAGCTGCAGCCAGAGCCCCTCAGGAGGGCTGGAGCCAGGAGGGGCTCTTTTCAGCAGCCCAGGGTTGAGCTCAAGCATGGGGCACCAGAGATGTTTGCAGGGAAGCTGGGGTGGCCAGGCGGATACCACAGAGCAGAGTTCACAGACAAGGCTCAGCCCTGGGAGTTCTGATTTCTTGGCATGCCAAAAGATAAGCCAGGCGGTCCATGCTTACTGTCTGAGGCATCTGCCCATCTACCCAGCTGGGACTTGCCTCTGCTTCTATTCCCTAACAGTTTCTTTGCTGCAGGGCAATGGAGTAGCCTAAAAAAATGCACCAAGCCCTTCTCAGTACTTCCATGGGCCTCTTATCACACTTGAAATAACATCCAGCTTTAACTGGAGGGCCCAGTCAAGAATGACGTAGACCTCCTCAGCCTCCATCCTGGCCTCTGCCATCCCTCTGTCTCCTTCTGAGCCTCTGGGTCCTGGCTGCCTTTGAGCATTCCCACGCCTGGTGTTTTCTTTCTCTATTTATTCTTCCCTCTATATTTTCCTTGGTTGAATTTAGGTCTTAACTCACATCTCACCTCCTCAGGGTTCCTTTCTGAGAGCTGCTAAGATAACACTTGTCCCCCGCTCTTTGTCCTTTTCCTTTGTGTCATTACCTACTTCTCAGTGCTTATTGTCACCTGAAATTCTGTTCTATGCCCATGTGTTGTTTATCTCTTTCTCACTAGAATGTGAGCTGAGGAGGGGCAGGGCTATCCTTCCTGATCACTGTTCTATCTTCAGTTCCCAGGACAGAGCTTGTGCGTAGCAGACTTTCAATGAATGTATGTTGAATAATGCACAGATTAATTAATTAACCCAGAAATTACATCAGGCCATATTAAAAAATCAAGTCCAAAGCTTCCCCTTAAGGTGGAAGGGGAAGGGGAGGCAGAGTGTGCAGTGATCACATGACTAGAAAGGAAGCCAGAAAGAAGGGAGGGAGGTGCCAGGCTCTTCTTAACCACCAGCTCTCAGCTTACTGAACACCCAGAGGACCAAACCTGCTATGGAATGCACCAAGCCATTCATGACGGATCTGCCCCCATGACCCAAACACCCCCAGTTAGGCCCCACCTCCAACATTGGGGATCAAATTTCAACCTGGAAATTTGGAGGGTCAAATATCCAAACCATAATATTATTACAGAAATACTTATTAGGAAATCAATTGGTTAAATTTGTGCTAAGTACTAGAATGGTGGTTCCCTTTTGTCATTAAATTAAATAATGGCAACTTGACCTGTTATAGGGAGCAGAAAAGGCTTCCCTGAGGAAATAACATCTAAGCTGAAGCCAGAAGAAGAGAAGGGGTTGTCCAAGTCAGGAAGACGAAATGAGCCTTCCAGGAGGGGAGCAGTATGTGGAAGAGCAGGAAGGTGGTTTGGAGTTTGGTATAACAGAGAAATTGAGAGTAGATCGCATGTGTCTGGGTGCAGAGAATGAACAGGCAGGAGAGGAACGAGGCTGGTAAAGCTGCTGGTAGGACAGACACAGCCCACTGAGAGATGTAAGGGAAGGTGTTATGATCATATTTGCCTTTTCAAATATCCATTTGTGTAGAGTGGGGAACAAACTGGAACTTGGCAATATTAGTAGCAGAAAGACAAATTAGGAGGCTATTGAAGTAATCAAGCTAAGATATCACGATAGCCTGGAATAGAGAATCAATAGCACAGGTGGAAAAATGTTGAGTAGATTCTATAAATGGTCAAAGTAGTCTAGAAGGTCAAATAGACTGGTTGGATATAGGAGTGTGGGTGAGAAATAGGTATGAAGAATGATGCCCATCTGTTATGAATGGAATTGTATCTAACCCCAAATTCATATCTGAGGTTCCACCGACAATACTTCAAAATGTGATCTTTTTTGGTAATAAGGCTTTTGCCGATATAATTAGTTAAAACAATCTGATATCACACGATGGGGCCTGGGGGAGTAACCTAGTGTGATCTAGTATGATGGTGATGAAGGGGAAATCTGGACACAGGGGAGCCATGTGAAGCTGAAAGCAGAGGTGGGGATGAAGTACCTACGAGCCAGAGAATGCCGGAAGATTGTCAACACAATCTCCTGTGTGTCTCAACACATCCCCAGAAAGAGGCCTGGCACAGATTCCCACAGCCCTCAGAAGGAAGCAGCCTGGCAGTCACTTTGACCTTGGCCATCCAGCCTTATGAACTATGAGAGAAAGTTCTGTTTTTTAAGCCTCTGGGTTTGAGGGACTTTGTTACAATAGACCTAGAAAACTCGCGCACTCCCATTTCCCCAAACCATGCGTCCCACAGGTTCTATGATCAAAGACGGAAGACAGGCATGAAGATGTCTTTCTTCATTTTCATACCCCAAACCTGTCCCTACCAAAGACTTTCAGAAAGCAGACCAAGGAATCAAAGGCACAGAGTGGATTTCCTCTATTTATCCAGCCATTGGCCTAGAGATATTTATTCAACCAACAATTTCTTTCGGATCTACGTGGTTGCAAGTGATGGATCAAACTTGAAGTATTATGCACATATACTGAAGGAAGCAATTGTCTGGGGGTGGGCCAGAAAAACTATAGCCAAACTCTTGTATTCAGATGAACAATGACAAAATCTGGCTGAACTTCAACAAAACATTCCTAATAGTAAAGGCTGTTATTGTTCAAAGAGCTTTCCAGAAAATGTGGTAATGATCCCATCATTTGAGTCAGAAGATGTTTTTCTGGACAGAACATTCAATAATATACTTTGGGGAACAATCTTAAATTATAAAAGCAAGTGGGATGGGCAGGATTACTTCATTGTTTCCATCTTCATTTTCTATAAAGACCCTATGAAGGCTCTTTGTGGAGACTTCACAACATGGGTGGCCAAATTGTAACCACTGACTGGTACAGTGGAAGATGAATAGAAGAAATGTCATCATTGTTCTTTCTATTCCTATTTCTGGCTTTTATTTGTCACCCTTATCCTTTGGACTTCTTTCTCTTTAGCATTCTTAGTCAATACTTTCCATTTTTCAGAGTTGTTTTTTTCTTTTTAATTATTGCCTTTGTGCTTACATTGTGTGATTGTTAATTAAGCTACAGAAAGTACAGAGAGTCCAGGTTCATGATGCTTCTGGTGTAGCTATAGAAAATAGTCTTTCAGGTGCAAACACCCTGCCAAGAAAATTTGCCCAGTTCCTGCTGCTTTTAAATGTTTTAATGAGCATCACTTTACATTGTTAACAGGAAATTAGCAACAAGATTATTCTCGCATATTTGCTTTTGAAATGCCTACATTTTGTGTGTAAGAGATGAGTTTTAGCTTCCTGTCAATTTTTAAATTGCTTTCTAATGTATTTCTGCATTTCCAGGTGTCTTACTGAATTGGAGGTGGAGGGCAACCTTAGGGTTACTAATTACCCTAAAGCAAAGAATGAGAAAGCTTTGAAAAGACTGTCCTCTTCCAGCCAAATTGGCTTACCATCAAATATCCATGGATGTTTGATGGAGCAAAAATAACTTGCTCCTTTAGGGGTGTGGGATTTGGTCCCCATTACAGGGAGCCAGATGCTTATGGAGCTCATGAAATCAAATGGGGTCTGTCTCTTCTTGTTCCCATGTTCATGATATAGGAACCGAGCTCATAAGACACCTAGGTCTTGGATGATACCTCCAAAAAATGCCACCTGCTGTGGTTCTTGCATTCAATGGTTATTTCTGCCTAGAATGCATCCAGGACTTGGTTGAAGAATCTTAGATCTCATAGCACTGTGTGAAGAATGTTTGAGGCAAGACATCATTTCTCAGGTAAATTTTGATTCTGGGGAGATTGTCTGCAAACCACTGATGGTGTCATCAAACCCTGGCTGTTTTCTTCTTTAAAATCTTGAGCTTCCTACTCAAGTATCCAATAAAGAAAGTCCTTTGCATTTTTTTCTCTGCCCCTGAATACAGCGATTCATCAGGTAGAGAGCATGAAGGAGGCCACAGCACACACAGTCCTTAGCAAGCAAAGTGAATGAGAAAGAAGGTTTTGAGCACATAATTTGATTTTTGTTTTATTGTTATTTTGCCATAAGAACTTAAGAGGCTGTCACAAGTCACTTTTAAACAGGAGAAATATAGATAAAATACTGTCATTCTGTGTAAAGCTGTGGCTTCCAAGGCATGTCAGAAGCTCCATTGCCTTCCTCACTCCCCTGAAACACATCTTATAAAAGTGATCCAACTCTTGTCTCTGAACTTTTGGGTCTTCATAAGCTCTGGGGGAGGGACAGGGCCAGAGACCCCAGAAGCATGTGGTCATTGGGGTGAAAGTGTGCATCAAATTCCTGATGCTGAGGTAACAAATTATCACAAATTTAGCAGCTTAAAAAATACAGATTTATTATCCTACAGGTTAGAAATTTAAGTCAACTCAGCTGGTTTCTCTGCTTTAAGAGTTTCATAAAGCCAGGACCAAGATGTCAGCAAGTTGGGTTTTTATTGAGAAGCTCTGAGAGCATCTGCTTCCAAGAACATTCAAATTATTGGCAGAACTCAGCATGATGATGGGACTGAGGGCCTTGTTGCCTTGTCTTGGGGAGTTAGTGCTTCCAGCCTCTCAGCCTCCTTTTCTCCTTTCTGTCTCCTGCTTTCCTCTTCTCCTGCATCTTCCTGACAGCCTGTGCTGCTTTCCACTTCTGCTTTTAAGTGTTTATATGAGTCCATCTGGTCTACTTGGATAATCCAGCACAATCTCTCTATAATTTGCTAGGCCTGTAGAGTGTGCTCATGGTCAACTGATTAGTAACTTAATTACATCTGTGATGTGCCTTTGCTGCCATACCTGGAATAGTGTTGATCGAATAACAAGAGTATTTGGGGGCTAACTTTAGAATTCTCCTACCACAAAATATATAATGGCCTTGGGCCATCTGTGTCTAAAAGGATGTCAGGCTAACTATTCTGCTGTCTAGAAGTATCAACAGAGGCTCCAAAGACAGTGAATAAAATGTTAGGTGCAAACGGCTCCTCTATGAGTTGCTGGACACATGTTGAGCAATCACAGCATGTGTTAGCCGGCATCAGTCCATCATCCACACCTGCTGTGAGAGAGAAGACGTCCCTGAGATAAGAATTTGATTCAGGGAGAGCCATCAGTGTGCTCTGTGTTCTGAGCCACCAGCAATTCCAGGGAAGGGGCAAGACATGCTTCCTTCTACCATCAGCTATGGGAGTGTGGTTTCAACATAACCACCCACAGAGCTAGGCACTCATCCTCTTGAATTTGAGGAAAGGTAGAAACAAGAATCCGAAGCGAGTCAGAAAAGTTACAGCTGCAAGGCTTCTCTGGCCTGGGGTAGGGGCAGGAGCCACAGCTGCCTAAAGGAACAGTCTGAACTTCCACAGTTTGGTGGGATAAGGGGGGACACCTTGGACTTGCCAAGAGCTAGGAGTGAATCTGTGGGAAAGAACCAGTTGTGGGTCCTTTGAAAGGGTCTCTGTCCATGATCACCTTTTAAAAGGGAAGAGGTGGCCCAGCAGAGGAAGCAGGTGATTGAGAGGAAAGAGCTTCAGCAGCCAGCTAGAGCAAAAATAGAGAGGAAGAGCCCCAGTGTGGGGCAGGGGTGTCCAGAGAACTCCCAAACAATCCACAAAGGAACAATTAGAATTTGAAATCTGCTGCATTCAGAAAGCACCAATATCAGATCACAACCATTTTAGCTGTAGGAAAGGAAAAAACATTTCTTCTTGTCCCATCTTAGTTTCATGGCTGAGGCTCCTGTAATAAAACAAGGATTAAAAAAAGACAAAAAAACAAATTTATTGAACATAAGTTTTACATGACATGAGAGCCTTCATAAGGAAGGCTGAATAAAGGGTGAAATCCAAGCAGTCTTTATGCTACATTTCTTTTGCTTTATCATATCCCTTCATTTTAAATATTCAGTTTGCCAAGGTGCCCTATTGGGGGGCAGTGTGTCCCAGCCAAAGCGGACTATAGATCTGATCAATTCAACACTCCTCACCTTTGCTGACCCTGAAGAAGTAGTAAAAGAAAAGCAAGAAAATGTGGCCTGACCCAAATTAAGCTGAAACGGGGGAGATTTTGCCTTGAAGGAAACTTTGTACTTATGCGATTATTGCACTGGATGGCCAGGAACTAGAAGAACAGGGACAATTTCCTAAGATCTCATCTAGCAGTAGCGAAGGAGCCGTTCAACACAGGGAGATTTAAAGGGAATGTTGATAAAGAACAAAATTGTTTTTCTACCTTTTGAAATCTACCTTGTTCAGTAAATAGTTACAAGTTATATGTGCCATTAATTATTAACATGACTTATACTGGAACCATTATTTTAATCACAATGAGATCATCTTTCCTTTGTTTCTACCTATTTGAATAGTATCTGTTCATTTAACTGGGTGTTTTAGTCATCTTTGAGCAGCTCCTGAAAATCATCTCTCTATTGCTTTGGGCAAGAACCAAGAATTCCATGTCTTTTGGCTCTAGTTTTTAAATATGTAGTCTAAGAAAAGGGGAAAAAATGATCTCACCATTGATAACCAGCTCAACAGTTCCAAAATGAATCATAGATTTCTTCAAGGTCTCCTTGCCTTAGTTAATAGATTAGTTTTCTAGTTAGGTTTGAACTTGAGAGACTCAGTAATTTCTCTTGCCCCCTTCACAGGGCACCTGGTTCCATGTTGAGCCAACTCAGGGAATAATCTCCTCACTTAATCTCTCACACTCATCTGTGATTACCTCCTCCTGGAACCCATCTTTATGTCTCCTTTAACTAGGGTTCAACCCTGCTTTTCTCCATCTACCAAGAAGTACAGCTCTATCTTTGGAAACACCCCTGTTTCTATCTCACGCCCGTATCCACTGCCAAAGGACTCTTTAAGAGAGGATGTCAGTTCAGTCTTCACAGAAACATTCTAAGATTGCTGGAAATCCTAGAAAAATAAATTCTGGGTAAAATAACATTGTCATTGAAGTAAAGCTCAATTTATACACCATACCAATTCTTAATGGCTATAAACCTGACATCCAAATAAAATATTTTATGGCATATCACCATATTTAAATTAAATGTATGATTTAGAAATATAAAAGTTCATTTTCGTTGCCCACAAATGAGATTTTCAACTCTTTAAAAGTAGCGAGAACATAAAAGGCAAATGTTTGGATGAATTATGCTGTGAAAACTAATACTTATTTTAAATGGCAATAATTATATAAGGAGCCACTATGCAGTATTAAAACAAAATTCCACAAACAGTGTATGAAATCTATTTTGTTTCCATAAAGTTATATCTTGTACAGGCATATTGCCACCTTTTACATTTAACAGTTCATCACAAATGGCATGGGATCACGTAATTGCGTGTGACAGTGAGATTTGGCATCTACAGCTGCCTTTGTCACTTCTTCGTACATTTCCTGACCCGTTATTGTACAAGATGTTGCCGATCACAACTCTCTTAACTTTACTCAGTGTGGACTATGCTTTTTCTGACTTGTTCACTGTCTTACTGGCAACCCATGTCTATCTGCTTCTATTTTATCTGACCGGATCAAGAGCTTAAGGTTAAAATTTGGGGAGCCTTTCTCAGCAGTTTTCTCTTGTTGCGGCCCTGTGTGAACTCATCAAACTGCCCCACTGCAAGTCATTATCTGGACATCAAGTTTAAAAGGAACAAACCAGGGTGGCGCCTGTGCTCAGTGGGTAGGGTGCTGGTCCCATACACTGAGGGTGGTGGGTTCCAACCCAGCCCTGGCCAGCTAAAAAAAAAAAAAACAAACCAATGAAATGTCAAGGTCATGGACTTCTTAAAAGACTCAAGAACAGTCTTTTTAAGGAAGATGACAGGGTTATCCTGGCCAATGGATGTTAACGATGGGTTTAAGTGATGCTGTGAAACCTACTCAAGACAATTAGATTAGGAAAAATGTCAGTATCTAACAAACTAATATTGGGCTACACAAAAACATTGAGACAACATTTTTTTCCAGATTTATATGAAGATATGCATGTTTAGGTGACATTGTTTTCAATTTTAAGGTTAAGTTCAAGTTGTAGTTGAACTACAGGGGGTGTACTGAACACCCTCACATTGTGTACATTAGGTGAGATCCCACCAATTGCCCTCTCTTCTCCTCCTTCCCACCTCCCTTCTTTCCCCTCCCCCTCCCTAGACTAGCATTTTTTCTTTCATGTGGACCTGTAGTTGTTTATATATTGGTTTCACATTAGTACTATGGACATTGGATACTTTTTTCTTTTTATTCATGAGATACTTTACTAAGAAGAATGTGTTTCAACTCCATCCAGGTAAACACAAAAGATGTACAGTCTCCATCTGTTCTTATGGCTGAATAGTACTTATTCTTCTTTTCTTATGGCTGAATAGTTCTCCTCTGTGATACAGATAAATAGTATATATATACCACAGTTTGTTAATCCATCCATGGGTTGATGGGCATGTGGGTTGATTCCATGTCTTAGCAATTGTGAATTGAGCTGCAATAAACATTCTACTGTAAATATCACTGTGGCAAAATGGGTTTTTTTCTTCTGGGTAGATACCTAGTAATGGGATTGCAAGCTCAAATAGAAAGTTGACTTTTATTTTAGTTTTTTTTTTCTTTTTTAAGAATTCTCCATACTTCTTTCCATAGAGGCTGTATTAGTTTGCAGTCTCACCAGCAGTGCAAAAGTCTTCCCTTCTCTCCATACCACACCAGCATGTGCAGATTCAGGATTCTGAGATGTGGACTATTCTCAATGGAGTTAGTTGATATCTCAGAGTGATACTTACTTGCATTTTTCTGATGATTAGGGATAATGAGCATATTTTCATGTGTCTATTGTCCATTTGAGACAACAACTTTAATAAAGACCTCAAAAGATGATCTGGTCTTTTGAGGAGTTGGGAAAATGTTTGACAAGGAGACTCAGCCTGGTTCATGAAGTCTAAAAAAGCTTCTCTGAGGAAAGGACATCCAATCAAACCTAGAGGGAGAATAAGTATCCAGTATGAAGGAGAAGAACATTCTATGCTTCTAAGTCAAAAAGGGAAATGAAATGAAGAAACCATAGGCTAGGAGGGCAGAATAGAAGGGGGAGAATGAGTGCTAAGCTAAAGCAAGGGAGGTGCACATGTTGGAGGGTGACAATTAGGACGAGGCAACAGTGGATGCGGAGATGGAGTTTAGAGGCCATTAAGATAATTGTGATGGAAATGGTGTTGGCTTAGACTAAGATGGTGGCAGAGGAAGAGGGATGGGCATTTAGAAGGCACATATAACACTGTTTGATGACAGATCATCAGTGGTGGGTGAGAAACAGGTGTCTATTCCTGACGTACACAATGAGTTGAGGGCAGCACCATTCACTGAGAAAATTGAGCTCCTGGGGATGGAAGGAGAAGATGAGTTTGAGGTTCATGGAAAGTGAAGTACCTGGTAAGTATCGAAGAAGCAACGTTGAGTCAAGCACTGGCTGACTGAAGAAATATCTGAACCAGGAAAGTAAGTTTGATGGAAATTAATTTAAAGATACTATGAGAAACCACCAGGATACATAATGATCCCTAGAGAGAGCATATTGAAAGAAACAGAATTTTACAAAAGAAGAAGAAAGCCTCTGACTAAGCCATAAGGGACTCTAGGGCTTAAAGGCAGGATAGATCACATGTTGAGAAAAACACAGATGGTTTCACAGGATAACTGGTAGGGTGTTGTATCCCAGAAGCCAAGGAGATAGACAGTATCACAGAGGAGAAAAATCAGTAGAATAGTGTAATAAGGCAAGTGAAATGAGGCCTAAGAAGGTCTTTGTAATTTTAGGGATAGGGAGGTCTTTGGTGATTTTGGCAAAAGCATTTAGACAGTGAAGAGCATGAATAGCTTCATAACAACATGAGTGACTAGTGCCTGTGAGCTGAGTTCAGTGTGTGGACAACTCTTTAGAGGGGCTGTGACCAAATGTCCAGTTTTGCCCAATGCAAGGCCAGTTTGCCTTGCTGTCCTGGAGAAGTTATTAACATCGCCCTCTTTCAATCTCAAATGTGGCCTTGTTTGAATGACAAATTATGCATCATGCTCTGTATAAGGGTTGGGAAAAAGAAGAACAAGGGAGAGCCACCGAGGAGACAAATCCTGAATGCTCCACAGGAGGGGGGCAGCGTGGAGCTGGGAGTGAACCCACAGTGAAGGCAGCTGGCCCTGAGCACAACTTGTAGTTCTACTATTTATTGGCTTGGGACTGTGGGCAAGTTTGTTTAGGCTCTTGGAAGCTAAAAGGCCTTAAACTTAAGGCTAGAGTAGGGGTTTTATGTCCAGTACTGAGGCAGAGTGCTCAGAAAATGTGAGTTCACCTCTCTTGTTCCCTGGAACTTATTCTTTTCCCCGTGCCTCATCTTCCTTTCCTCTCTTTTCCTTTCCCTCCTTTCTCCTCCTTCTCTTTAAGGAATTGAAACACTTTGTGGAAAGTACTTTCGATTTCTAATGAAATACTTTGCCTATGTTACGCGTCTCACTCATGTGAATCGTTGGTGACCTTGGCTTCTGCCCTATTATCCTGGCTTGGCAAATATATTGATGCCCAGCCCATTCATGTCAGTGCATTTTAACCAGCCCTGCTCGAGTGTTTCTTGCACCCCATGCCAGGAATGCTGAGAGGCTCCATAGAAGTATATGATGTGATGCTTTTTCTCAAGAGAATCTTTTTCAGGGGACAACACACTGTACAAAATACTCCTGCTGCTGCTATTCCTACCACTTCTGCTTCTGACTGCTACTTAGGGTGCATTTTAGATACCCCAGGCTGGGCAACTAGCATATATAATTGCATTAAGTGTTCACCTTGTGTATCATAATATTATAATAATTCAGTTTTATAGATGAGGAAATCTGAAAGGGGTTAATCAAACTGTTGAGAATGACATAGCTAATACATGTCCACATCTTGATCCATCTGACACAAAAACCCATGATCTTGCCATTCTTGTTTCAAGAAAAAGCAAATGAAATGTCATTTCAATATTTCTTTCTTTCTTTCTTTCTTTTTTTTTTTTTTGAGACAGAGCCTCAAGCTATCACCCTGGATAGAGTGCTGTGGCATCACAGCTCACAGCAACCTCCAATTCCTGGGCTCAAGCGAGTCTCCTGCCTCTGCCTCCCAAGTAGCTGGGACTACAGG
>CAUYRH010175644.1:0-17316 GCA_963574655.1 Perodicticus potto | reverse complement strand
CACCCTGGATAGAGTGCTGTGGCATCACAGCTCACAGCAACCTCCAATTCCTGGGCTCAAGCGAATCTCCTGCCTCTGCCTCCCAAGTAGCTGGGACTACAGGCGCCCGCCACAACGCCCGGCCATTTTTTGGTTGCAGCCATCATTGTTGTTTGGCGGGCCCGGGCTGGATTAGAACCAGCCAGCTCAGGTGTATGTGGCTGGCGCCTTAGCCCGTTGAGCCACAGGCGCCAAGCCTCCTTTCACATATTTTAAAGTTAGTGTTTAGCATTTCGTGCTTTCAACATTTAAGTCTCTCAAATCAGCACATTTCAAGCAGTAAACAACACGGCAATTATTGCTTAATCTCAAAAGAATATGCTTAACCAGTTAAATTCATTACCTTTCAACGTTCTATTTTTTCAGGTACACTATCTAATTCATTATGCCAAATAATATGTCTATTATTGCCAGGATGACCAAATAAGTAAAAAAAAATTACCTGGAGAAGTTTTACAAAAAATTATTTTCTAGAAAGGGGGTGCAACGAACTGAAACTTCGGAAAGGATTTGCTACTATTTCCCTGGGACAGGTGGTGAGAAAAGAAAACACAGAGGAAAGAGGTAACAATTGCTCTGCCGTAGGAATGAGCAGATTGCCACATAAAGAACATGGGAGAGGACTTCCAAGTAAAGGGCAGAGCAAACACAAGGAGGCTTAAGCTATATTTAGTCCCTTTCAAAATACACTTCGTTTATTTATTCAATTAGTTATTTTTCTCATAGTGAACAATGCCCTGGACTTAGGGTTCACCTTTGACAAGTTTCTGCTAATGCATATTAGAGCTCTACTTGTAAAGCAGACAGAAGACAAATCAGAGCATCACAGAACAGTAGGGACCATGGAAGTTGTGCAGTTCTATTTTCTCACTCGATAAATGAGACGAGTGAGGAGGACAAGAATGGCTATGGACATAAAGTTACAGCCCCTGGCTCACAGAACCAGATTATTTCATTTGCTTATAAACAAAGTTCAAAATGGATCTACATGATTCAGTTTTAAAGTTCTTACTTTGAATTTTTTAAAAGGCACTAGCATAAACAAATTGGTGGTGTTTTCACAATCACTTTTATTTCCCAAATGGGATTATTACCACTATGTAACCCCTACTGAACTTTGCCATTTAAAATAAGATTAAATAATGTCATGTTTTCATTCTCTGGTAGAATCTTAAAAAATAATAAATAAGAGTAACCTAAAGTTAGATTCTGGTCAAGAGTGAAAGCAGAAATAAGTATGTCATTGCAACACAAACCCCAAATAAAGGTTAAACTAACATATAAACAGAGTCTAAGTATTTTATGAGTAAATTGGACCTTCTTCCATGAAATAGCATGTATTAAACAATCAAAATATATCACTAAACTGTTTTTCCTCTGAGATATTGCAAAGAAAAAGGTGGAATTCTATTAGCTGTGTCTAGAGCAAAGACTGTTCTTAAACATCTCTCAAACAAGAAATATCAAAGAAGAAACACTTGGTAGAAATTACTGTAACACTGGAGGAATCTCTCTACTATTGTCATGATTTACTAGTCAATTCCTAGTACCTCAAGGCTGATAAAAACATTACAATAAAACATATGTCTTTTGAACACTGTTCCTATGCAATTGTCTTTTCTGGGCACATGTGTAATACAGATTACATGCTCAGTGATTTTTTTCCCGACTAGAAACTTTCTTGGAAAGTTAACCTTTTTGAGATGGTGTCTCACTTTGTCACCCTGGGCAGAGTGCCATGGTATCATATCCAACAGCACCTTCCAACTCTCAGGCTCCAGCAATCCTGCAATCCTCTTGCTTCAGCCTCCTGAGTAGCTGGGACTACATGTGGGTCACTACACCAGGCTAGTTTTTTTCTGGTCTCAAATTCCTGGCCTCAAGCGATCCACCTTCCTCGGCCTCTCAGAATGCTAGGATTATAGGCATAAGCTACCGTGCCTGGCCAGAAAGTTAACATTTTTTAGAAAAATGACCTCTTGCTGTCACCTGGGTAGAGTACGGTGGTGTCATAGGTCACAGCAATCTCTAACTCTTGGGCTCAAGGAATCCTCTTGCCTCAGTTTTTCTGCTTTTAGTAGAGACGGGGTCTCGCTTTTTGCTCAGGCTGGTCTTGAGCTCGTGAGCTCAAGCAATCCACCCACCTAGGTCCCCCAAGTGCTAGGATTACTGGCATGAGCCACCACACCCAGCCTTTACTGCATAGTTTTCTTTTATCTTTATTAGGATGATGTGAGCAATAGAATGGGCCATTAAATATGAAATGTCCGATTTCAAATCAAAAGTTTAGTTTATTATATCCCAAACCAAAAGCAGTATACTAGAGTATGTGCCTGAACTGTCAACACAGTTTTGCCATCTTCATGGTAGCTTTTTTATGCCAGCAGTGAACAGAAGCCTGAAGAGCGAGTGATGAGGAAATGGCAAAATTCGTCTTCCACAGCTTGTTGAGAATTGAATATTTTTCCTTGCAAGAAGTGGGATCTATTTGGTTCAAGATCTGGTGAACATGGTGAATGACAGAGAATTTCCAAGTATAACTTTTGCAGTTTGAGCAGGATTATTTGTGTGACATGGCCAAGAGCTGTCTTGCAAAAGGGTGGCCTTGTCTCTATTGACCCATCTCTGATGCTTAATCATTAACATCACCATTTCTTAAAATTTTTTGTGGTAGATACCTGCTGAAATCAAAAGATCAGGTTTCATAAAGCTATAGTGGATAATAACAGCGCTGGACATCCAAACAGACACCATTAGCTTTTTTTGATCAATATTTGATTTCAGACTGTTTCAGCACTTCATCTTTACCCACCTATACTGCCAAAAGCTTGGGACTGTCAAGAATAATCCATTTTCCATCATATATAATAGTACACTGTAGCAATGGTTTACCTTTATGTTGTGGCAGCAAAGAAAGGCAAACTTGTAGACAATTTCTCTCTGATGCTTATTTAATTCAAGTCAGAAAATTCGTGATTATGGTAGGATTTTCTATTATTGGTTTTGATCCCTGTTTATAATTGTTAAAGTTTTATGTATCTAAGTCAATAACCTATCTTCCTATGTTACATACAGCCATATCCTTTCACACAAATACAAAGTTATTTGTTACGTCTTCTAGTTCCAAGATTTTGTAATGATAGCATTAGGTTATTTTGTTCACCAAGTTAATTCATGACACTGATCTATACAGCTTGTTTACATTACTGATTTGTATCCTGCAGCCCAATATTGTTGAAATAATAGTGCCAAACCTTGCGGCTAATTCACACACACATTGAGATGGATTCATTTCCACTACAGCTTTTAGCTCATCGTTATCCACCTTGGTCTCAGGTTGCCCTCAGGGCTCATTTTTCAAGGTTGATGTCCCCAGAACAGAACTTCTCACACCATTTACATACTGTGTGCTCATTAGCCACATGCTTCCCAAATCCTCCACTGATATTTCAAGCAGTCTCCACCGCATTACTTCCATGATGGAACTCATAATTGAAAACAACAAGAATTTTTGTCTTATTCATGGTTTCACAAAAATTACTCTTAAAAAAAGTTTGAAACATAATTACAAGCCAAAAGGTGTGTTTGAAAGAAAGAGGATGTACTTTCATGATAAAAATAAAACAGGAAGTGTCAAACTAAAATTGACTGTCAAACTTAGTACTTAAGGATATCCAACATTTAATACTCAGTAATCTAGGCTCTGCGCATATAAACGATTTTACATGCTAGGATCTGCATATAAATGATTTCAGACTCGAAGTATGATCAACTTATGTTTAATTTCTTGTACCCAGCTATTCCCTTGACTTCTGTCTTTTGACTTTCATGCTCTTTAGCCTACATTTGCTATTAAAAATGAATTTAAAACCTTAATGCTACTTTTTGTTAGCTTTACTACGAAATGATTTGTTTTAAAAGCAGAGAATAAAAAATAAAGAATCTGGTCCCTGCCACATATTATTTTCATTGTTCTTTGGATACTTTATTCACTGGCCTGTCTTAATTTGATGTTTAAACCCACTCCACCCCCATACACTGAGACTAAACTTATTTTTTGCTTCATATTCACAATTTGGTGAAAATAGAGCCGATATAAATTTCCATATAATCAAGTAAAATACTTCATGAAGTATTTTATGGAAAAACTTGACTGTAAATGTTGATCAGATTATATGTATATGATTGAATTATAGTTGAGGGTAATTGTTCTATGCTGCATTCACATTGTTTTAGAAAAGATATACCAAAGCTAATCTTGTAAACACAAGAATTCATTCTTTCTCCTAAATGTTAAGAGAGATTTCAACCTGGTTAAATTATAATTATTTTCATGAGTGGAGTTTTCCAATTCTATAATTGCCAATAAATCTGGCAATTATGCCAATTTTATAAATTTTCCCAATACCCAGCTATGTTGTGGAGACAAGATAATTAAACAGAATGAGAAGGAGGAAGAGGAGGAGACGATTATTTATGGAAAAGTTTTCCATGGGTGTTTGCATAGTATTACGTTTTTAAAAATTAAAGGTACATATAAATAAACATCGGATATTTTCTATGTTTGAAGACTGTCATATAATTTGAATAATTTGTCACATGCGTCTTCCCGACATAGCAGTACT
Source organism: Perodicticus potto (assembly GCA_963574655.1). Lineage (NCBI taxonomy): Eukaryota > Metazoa > Chordata > Mammalia > Primates > Lorisidae > Perodicticus > Perodicticus potto. Next base: position 12,652 of record CAUYRH010175644.1, on the reverse strand, counting down.
AGGATTAATTTCAGTCATTTTAGTTTTTTTAAATATATTAATAATAGCTGATTTAACATAATCACAATCACTTCAGAGTTATATAAGTGACAAATACTTTTTTGATATTATGTATAGGTTTGTTATTTTATAATGCATTATTTAATGAATCTGGTGGCTTTGTTTCACACAAATTTTTTTTTTCTATTTGAGACAGTGTCAGTCTGTCTGTGCCCTGGGTACAGAGCCTGGTATCAAGAGCTTACAGCAACCTCGTTCTCCTGCCTCAGCCCCCCGAGTAGCTGGGACTACAGGTACCTGCCATAATGCCCAGCCAGTTTTTCTATTTTTACTAGAGACAGGGTCTCCCTCTTGCTCAGACTGGTCTCAAACTCTTGAGCCCAAGCATTCCACTCCTCTAGACCTCCCACGGTCCTAGGGTGATATGCATGAGCCACCACGCCCACCCTACAAAAATTATTTAGACAATTTCTATCCGAAACATTTACCATGTCTGATTTTTGTTTATTTTTTTTTCTACTTAAAGCAAGTCAGCAGTCCTTATTACTGCTGCACAATAAATTTGGTTCTAGTACATGCATTCTGACTTACAAGATTTGAAAATCCATTCTCACAAATTAGACAACATAAGCAAGATGTCATGAATCACGGTAAGTTACAAAGCTATCTAGGAGTTAGAAAACAGAACCCCCAAATGAGACTATGAATGAAATCCAAACCACACATTACATAATTCTACCTATAAATAGGGAACTGAATGGCCCTTGCTATGTGGAGGTTCAATGTAAAATCAGTAAGGAGCCAGCTCATGTGTTTGCCTGAACAACACAAGTCTAACTTATTTTGCAGTTCGTTCTCTTGAATCTCAGTTTTCAGACTTTTGTGTCACTTTTAAATGATTATCTTTTTAAGATCTTATTTTAAAATAATTTTAAATGTACAGAAAAAATTGCCATAGTCAAAAAATTCCCATATACCATCAAGCAGTTTCCCAAACGTTAATATTTTAAGTCATCTTAAATAATTCCTATGCATGTGGCTCTGTCTCTCAGTTTATATATGTGTTATATGATTGTGTATTGCACACAATTTATATATAGCATACAGCTAACTTTTTCTGAACAACCACTAGAATAAGTAGTACTTTATTACTGTTAAATATTTTAAAATGTATTTTGTAAAAGACAAGGACATTTCTCATATAATCAGAGCACAGCAACATCAGGAAACTAAAAATGACATGCTGCTAACATCACCTGACCCACAGACTTATGTCACATTTTTGCAATAGTACCAATAATTTCCTTAATAAGCAAAAGATTTTAAAAACATTTGTAGTCCAATACCCAACTTAGGATCACATTCTTCACTTAGTTGTCATGTCTCGTTCATTTCTATCAGTTGGGTACAATTTCTCTGGATTCCTTGTGTTTTGCAAGGTAGAAATTTATAGTTATTTTGTAGAACTTTGCATTTGACAGATGTTTACTTAGGATTAGATTCAAGTTATTCTTTATAACCAGGATACCCTAGAAGTGGTGTATCACTAATAAACATGGCATCTGCCAGGATTCTCTACTATAAAATCATGATATTTCCTTTTATAACTAATGAATTCTATGTGAAGAAATACTTTTATATGATGTGAACATCTTGTCTTGTCTTTACAAATACATTTTAAATAGAGGTTATATTCTTTATGTTCACTTACTAGTTTTTATAATGCATTTATGATTCATCCTTCAATCAATTATTGTGTTGTTTATCCTAATGGTGACTTTTCCATTTCTCTTATTTCTTCTTCATTGGTTAATTCTATTTTATTCTAAGGAAGGCTTCTCCATATCTCAAAAACATTGAGTGAGTGATTGATTTCCATATGGATTGACAGATTCTTATTTTATTCAATCAAAGTCTGTGACTATCATTTACTGTGATGTTACATTTCTACCATGGAGCCAGGAGGGCACCCCTTTACAGAGATGTATCCTTTGGCATCCCCATTTTGGTGAGGTCAGCTGATCCTGATCATCAGAAAGAAGTAAGACTCTTTTTCGCAATGTAGGTAGGAAGAAATGCTTTTGGCTAGTTGATCTACTTGGGTGTGAAGACAGGCTGGAAAAATTATAAAGAAAAAAAAAGTGATAAAGCATTTGTGAAGGGTTCAAACATCAAGAGCCTGGCCTTATTATGGAAGCTGGAAACAGCCACAAGAATAAAATGCTTAACCAGTTTTGAACACGTTAAAAGATTAGATTAGAAAGCAGTCATTTGGGCTAGATGGAATAGATCAACAATATAAATTAGAAGGCAACATATCCCCCCCTTTCCATATATATTCCCTTTTAAAAGTTAATTCTAACCCAGACCCTATGTCCACTCACCTATACATTATTCCCCTTAGATCTTAAGCAAGACCACCCATACGTCACGTCTGGGGACATAGTTTCACATGGTTGGACATATTTGACACCTAATCACGATAAATCAGCTAATGAGATATTGTAAATGGTGAAACACAATAGAAGGCCTGGTGAGATTTCAGACAGGGCAGCATTCTCCCAGCCTGTCTTTACGCTGGTCAGAGTGCGAGCCTCTCTGAGCCTCATCGGTTGTTGACCACGCAATAACTGAGTGTGAGAATCATTATTTGTCATGCCAAACTCCTCTGCTTTAGCCAAGTTCCAAGGAAATCAGTGGGGGCAAAGAGCAACCTTTCAGTGTCACTTGGTACTCCTTGACCAAATTGACTGTAAATTATGATTGCTACCGCCAGGGTCAGAGAAGTATATAAGATCAGACAATTAAGATCTGAACTCATCCTAGAAAAAGTACTACATACTTCATTGCTGATTCCCACTGCGGTCACCTTTGAAGTCCTTCCCTTGGGAAGCTGTGCACGCACACCAGCACCTAGTCCACCCTGCAAAGAACTTCTTATGGAGAAGTTCACAGACTTAATTGTCTGACCCCTTATACTAGGTAAAAGCTAGACTAGCAGGGACGAGGGATGAGGACTTGAAGCATATCATTAATTGACACCCTGAGTTCCGCTGACCCATTGGCAGCTAACAGTGAAGGGAATTTAAAATAGGTAAAATAGAAGGAAGACAGTGAGTAGGAATTTTGGCTTCAAAAACAGCTGCAGTGGCAGGGCTATGGCTTGTTGTGCTAACATTTCTCTAACAGAAATCCTCCACAAAAAGGAGGTCCACTGGTATCCTAGAACAGCAGCTCAAAGAAGTTAAACAAAAAAGCGTCACTGTATCCAAGATAGCCCTATATTCTCCAGACCACCTTGCCCCTGCCTGTTCCTCCCACCCAATTGTACTGTTGTAGCAGCCCTCTACATCTTCGTAAGGCTTCCAACCCTCCTGAGTATGTCTTATCAAAGTACTTTCCAGATTCTAACATGATAATCAACATCTGTGATATTCTGCAGAATTTCCAGTTTCCTCTAGATTGTTATCTGACAGACTAGGTAGCAAGGTAAAATGTTTCTATGGCCAGACCATGAAAGTGTTCTTTCTCCCATGTATTGATTTCCCCCAACTTCTTTCCATTCCAATAGTCAGCTGATTCCATAGTCCTTATGATAAGTACTTGCCCTGAGCCTTTGCAATACCGAGATATTGCATTGCAGTATATTACCTACACAGTTACCTTTCTTCTCCGTTCACAAGAAGTGAAACGTAGCAGTTTTCCCACTCCATTATACCTGGTGTCAATGACGAGGGCCTCATTGCCAGATAGCCAACTGGTGACCCAGTTATAAAATTTCCATTTAGAATTGTTTGCATGACAACTCTTGATACTATCTACCTTAGTTCATGCTTCTAGAAAATAGACTCTGAGACAAAACTGTAGGAAAATTGTTTATTGCAAGTGCCCTCAGGAACCATATCTATAAGGGATAAGGAAAGGATGATTTGGTAGGGAAGAATTTGAACCACAATACAGTGCAGCAAAGTCTAGGCTAAACCCAAGAGAAGTTTTGAAACTAGGTTGGCCCTTCAAATCTAAGCAAGTGGCCAGGCCTTTGTAACCTCTTAGATGTGGGCTGCCCATGAGTAAGGCAGCTATTTTTGTCTGAGGAGTGATAAGCTATTAACCATCACCAGTAAATATTCCTGGCAGCTGAAATAATGGTCGTGTTGGTACCAATAGTGGTATACTGGTGGCATACAATAGCATCTGTAACTATAGTTCATTCATTTTGTGGAAACATTTTGTGAAAACATCACAACATTTTTTTTGAGACAGAATATCACTCTGTCACATGAGCTAGAGTACAGTGGCATCATGATAGCTCACAGCAACCTCAAACTCCTGGGCTCAGCCTCCCCAGTAGGTGGGACTACAGGTGCCCACCACCACGCCCAGCCAATTTTTCTATTTTTCTGCAGAGATGGGGTCTCACTCTTGCTCAGCTCAGGCTGGTCTCAAACTCCTATTCTCCAGTGATCTCCCCACCTTAGCCTCCAGAGTGCTAGGATAACAGGCATGAGCCACCATGTCTGCCTACAACATTTAAATTAGTTTTCTGTCAGTGCACATTTGATTTGCTTCCAATATTTATAGTTGCATACTGTGCTGCTAAAATACTCTTTTACACATCTTTAGGTTCACTTCAACAAAGGTTTTTCTAGAAATGATGTGTCCAGAAGATATTTTTACAACCAGTGCTCAATAGTTTTGAAAATAGTTGGGCAACTTTTGCCTCTCAATAGCATTATTGATCCACACATCCTGGTTAACATTTGATATTATCAGACTTTCTTCAATTTTTCCATATCTAAAGAGCATACAATTTTATCTCTGTGTGTCTTAATTTGCTTTCTTCTTACAGATTATTTTTAGGTATAAATGAATCAAATTAGAATTGAGGCACTCAAATATAGTGTCTTATAAAGACAAGAAAACTGCTTTAAGTGAACATGTGCTACAACCAGCCGAGTTACGACCAGCTGGATAAATCTAAGAATGTGAGTGGATGGAAGGGCATTTGTTCTCGGTCTTCAAAGTATTATGTGTGCTTCAGTAACGTATTATTCTAAAGGATGTGTATTTTCTTAATAATTATCTCAGCATAACTTCTTATGTGTCTTCTTGGTTCTTTTTAAAATTATAACAAAGTGCTTTATTTTTAAGGAAGTTTTATTTCACATAAAATTTGAAAGTTTACCATATTTTACCATTTGAATTGGATTTGGGGAAATTCTCTGGCTCTCTTAAAGATATAGTTGGATTTTATATATATATATATATGCATCCCCATTAATTAATACTGGCATTGAATCTTGACATCGATATTAAGGAGCAGAGGCTTTTTCTCTTCTTTTTTTAAAAAATAATTTCCTTCACTGACTAAAGTCAATCGAATTAACTTCTATTATTAAATAGAAGAATAAATTCTCTTTCTGGCATCCAAAATTATTTTTATTATTTCTAATAATATAATATACCTATTGCATACATTTGTGGGGTATATATATATAGTGTTGTTTCAGTATCTATAATGTATAGTGATCATGTAACTGGAATCTTGCTGCTGGTTCCTTGGTCTCAGGTATTCCAAGATTTCCAGACCACCATAGGTAAGCAAATGGATAGATTTTATTGAAAGATAAGAGGAGAAGGAAAACAAATCCTCCAGCATAACAGAAAGGAATCCCCAGGGCAGCCCATTTCAGCTCTCTATCTAGGGGGTTATATGCAGCTTTTCCTACCCTGGGGGCAGGGAGGGGTGACCAGATAGAAAGTGTGTCTAAGATTTGTCACAACCATTTGGCACTAGGGACCTGGGGGCAGAAATTAATTTTAAAACTGCCCTTGTGTAGGAATGTTGTCCCTCCTAGGGGAATTTCACCACTCCCAGCAGTGATAGTCCAGATGGAACATTGGTCAAACTGGTTTGTGAGCTTGCTCATGCCCAGAAAATGGAGTTGAAGTTCACCTCTGAATGGGAGGAACCTCTACCAATCAGATCAGAATAATTAGCCAATCCATCATCAAACATTTATCATTTCTGTTAGGAATATTCAATAGTAGCCTTCTAACTACTTAAAACTATATATTATTGTTAACCATACTCATTCTGCAGTGGTATAGAATGCCCTACAACTTATTCCTCCTATGTAGCCACAATTTTGTATCCTCTAACAAATCTTTCCCTAACTTTTCCTTCTCTCTATCCTTCCCAGCCAAAGAAGAAGTTCCTATCTACTTAAGAAATGGGGTTTCTTTTTATTCATAATTATTGATTCATTTGTTCACCTAACATGTGCTGAACATTTTTTCATTCTATGTGTTGGGTGATAATGTGAAACATTCTCTTTTCTTCTTTCAACTAACCAAGTTACAAAAGAGTGAGCCAAGCATGCCATTTAGAGAAGACTCATATCATTCTGCTATCCAATAAACAACTTTATTTGCTATATGCACATAGCAACCACTAATTGCCCACAATAATCACATACTAAACTATGTCCAGCAACTAACAGAATATATATGATTCACTCAGCTCTTCACATTACACACTCTAACCCATCTCCTAACAACTAGATCCTCAACTGTATGATTTGCAATGACACATTTTGTTGCTACCTTATACAGTGCACCTGGAATCTGCATGAACGTTGCCTCCTCCCCTCCCCCACTCTCTGCCTGCCTTTAAAAACTGACCATTCAACCTCCAGAACCTTGTGAATTTTATTTCCTTTCTTTCTTAGTCAAACATTCTCAATCCAATTTGCTACTTTAAATTTTCACTGTTATTCAGATTTATTTCTCACTTTTTCTTGCCCTTCCACCACCAACATTTTCTTTTACTCCTCTATCCTCTCTTTAATTTTCAGGTAACCTACAACATTTTCTTTCTCTATCAGGGAAGTCCCACAGCTACTAATTTAAACATAATCATAGTAAATCCATGTTTAATAATGCTTAGTGCTGTAGTGCTTTATTCATCATTTGGTACACTCTGCTTACCACAGAATTTCTGCATTTCTCATTTCTTTTGTTTTGTTTTGTTTGCAGTTTTGGCCAAGGCTGGGCTTGAACCCACCACCCCTGGTATATGGGGCTGGCCCCCTACTGCTGGAGCCACAGGCACCACCCAAGGATTTCTCTATATGGTCAATTCAACTCTGGAATCAATTTCATTTTTAAGGGGCATCTTTTGCTATAATATAAAATATTCAGAATCTCTGTTAAACATGATATTTTAATTCTTCCCTTATCAAAGATAATGATACATACCTCTATTTAGAATTTAAATTTATAATGACTTTTTCTTTTAATTGAAAAAATAGAAAGCATTTACCCTTATGTTTTGATAAGAGAATATTAACTCTTAAGGGAATTTCTTACACTAACCATCATAAAATCTAATGCAATAAAGTTATCTGTTCCCTCTGAAATAATTTTTAGTATTTAATATATGGAAGGTTACCAGATTTAGCGAATAAAAGTACAGCACACTCAGTTGAAATCTAATTTCAGATGGAAATCATTTTTTTTCTTTAGGTAACCATGTCCCATGTAATATTTAGGACAAATATGAAAAATTATTCATTATCTGAAATTCAAATTTAATTGGCATTCTATAACAAATCTGGCAAGCATAAATATATGCTAATGCTTTAAAAACATAATTTCATTTGCATATTTTGGTAATACAACTAATAAAGAACAAACTCTACCTAATTAAAAATCTCCAACAATTTAACACTTAAATATCTCCCAGATGATACCAGTTGTTTAACTAATTGGCACAACCTTAATTAGAGTGGGCTAACTCTAATAGAAATACAGACTGCATGAAATATTGTGAAATTGTGTTCACTTTCAATAAGTCTTCTCTTGTGGAGAGCAGAACTTTAAATGAATTTCATCACTTTTGACTTATAGTCATATTTCTCTTCTCTCGGGTAATTAAGTTCACAGAAAACTTTCGCTTTTCATGTTGCTATGGGCTAATACTTGTTTTTTACACTGAACATTTAGGTAATTCTATTTCAGCAAAAAGAAATTCTAATTACTCTAATATTTCATGCTATCTCTCTAGGAATAATCATATGAACATTTTAGTTTTTTCTTTTTTTAATTTACAGTGAATATCAGGACAGATAATGTACTAACCCTTAACCTTTTCTGGGTCACAAATCCTTTATATAAACTGATGGAAACTAAGAATTCTTTTCTAGAAAACTGTACACATACATAGGTATGCACCTTTTTTATTAAAATTTCAGGAAGTTTGTAGAGCCTGCAAAGACCACCCATAGCCTTTAGTTAAAAACCCAGAAAGTACTAAATTGATGTAATAGGTAGTACATTTAAATTTTAAAAATGATTCATTCTTATTGTTTTATTGATATAATTTGTTAAAATTATATTTTTACCTGATTTTGAGCCATTAAATAATTCCAAATATAAAGTAACTCAAATATTAAAATACGTATACTCCCATGCACATTTATTTTTTGCCTTTATTTGCTTGTTTGTTTGACACAGAAGTTGCCCAGGCTAGAGTGCAGTGACATCAGCCTACTTCACAGCAACCTTAATTTTCTGGGTTCAAGGATCCTCCTGACTCAGCCTCCCAGGTAGCTGGGACCATAGGTGCCCACCACAACCCAGCTGATTTTTTCTTTTTCTTTTTCTTTTTTTTAAATCCTTCAATCATTGTTTATTCTAAAGGTGAACCCCAACACACATGATGGGCTTATCAGTAAGATTTCTGGTAGTGAGCTCGGGCGCCAGGGCCTCTGGTGCTCTACATGTTCAGAGAGAATTCTTTAGTAATGAACTACAGAAATGATCCCTAAAAAGTATAGTCCTCCAGCTCACTTTTCTACTTTAAGTAGAGATGGGGTCTCACTCTTGCTCAGGGTGGTCTCAAACTCCTGAGCTCCAGGGATTCTCCCACATCAGTCACCCAGAGTGCTAGAATTATAGGCATGATTGTTTTAATTATTATTCTTGCAAATAATAATAAATTTACATTTAATGATCCACATCATTTTACATGTGGGATTCATAGTTAAGAGAAGCAGGCAATGAATTTACTGTTTTGTAGTTTAGTACTTATTTATTTATGTATATCTTACCTAATTATAGGACTAAGTTCTCTGAAGGCTGGAAGAACATCACATTCTCTGCATATTCTGTGCCCTTAGTAGTAACTGCACAATCATCATAACTAATCTAAGAAAGTAGTTATCTTCCAAAGTTTTGCTCTTCATAAGTTATTTAAATTGAGGTACCTGACTTGACTATATTAAAAATAATTCCAGAAATAATAAAAGTAAATTAACATAACCTCATATCATTCCAAAATATATTCATATCGCTTTAAAGAATGTTAAACACAATTTAGGGTACAGATATAAAAACAAGTTCTTGTTTTCCCATTTCTTATTTCTCATTCTAGTGTTCTATTACTAAAATAACAAGAAAATTTATCACACCTTCTGCAAATGAATAACCTGTATTTTTTATGTTTTCAGAAGATTATCATGGAAAAATAAAAATTGAGAAAGGAGGAGGCTGAATATGACCAATCCCATGAAGCAGAAATTATTTTCAGGTTGCTTCTATTATGCAGGAGATTCCTTTGCCTTTTTTAGTTGAAACTACCCATGATATGATATGATATAAAGGCCGTCTCCCAAGTTACAAACATCTAGCTTACGTACAACTTGCACTTATGAATGGAAGCTATTACAGTCAGTCCCCAAGTTACAAACATCTGACTGATGTAAAACTTGCACTTGTAAAGTGAGGCTATTACAGGTAATAAGCAAATGTACCTGTTCCAATTTACATGCAAATTCAACATAAGAACAAACCTATAAAACCTATCTCATTCATAACCCGGGGACTTCCCTTTCATGGTGGCTCCCAAAAATTACTCATAGACTCAAAAACTGAAAGCCTCCGAAGAGATGTCCGTCATCATTTCACATTACAATGTGAACAGCAATCAATGAGATTGAAACACTTGGGAAGTAAAACATAGATGATCTTCAACTGAACTTGTTAAGGAAACTACTCTGTGAGTCAGTAAAATGTATTTAATGTGGTAAAAGAAGAGAAAAATTATTTAAATTGGAAACATTAATGTTTCAAGTTCAAATGGATGAAAACTATCCCAGAAATTTATTTTAACTAGGATAAAATTGCTCTTACCTGCAGTTAAAAAGGCTCTCACATTTAAAAACTATATTTATAAAGCTCCAAAATAAATAAAAGCTATATTAAAACATAGGTTACAAAGATACAATCTGTACATAAGGTTGGACACTTAAGTTCCAAATTCATCCTAGAAAGTGCTCCATACCTCATTACTGATTATCACTGTGGTCAGCTTTGAAGTACTCCTCTTGGGAATCTGTGTACCAACACCATTTTAAAAATTCTGAATGTATTAAAGCATGTATGAAGGCACACAATTAACGTTGCAAATGCTTTCTGGAAAAAGTGCTACATACCTCATTCCTGGATATACAATCACCTTCCAAGTACTCCCCTTGGGAAGCTATATACCGATGCCATTGCCTCATCCACCCTCCAAAATGCTTTTTTCTAGGTTTAATGAAAATTTATGAAACTGTGTAGATTTTTGTGCTTTACCTACTGGTAATTCAGAAAAATACAACTCTAATTCACATTTTTGTTACTATTAAGAAAAATCCACTTAAATATATATTACATATATATTTTTTCAAAGTAAATTTCAAAAGCAATCAAATATACATGCAAGATATTTATGATTTAAAACTTTGATAATTTAATTTACAGCCACATGATAACTTTACACATGTTTGCTTTGCATTGCCTTTTTTGTTTTGTTCTGTTTTTTCTTGATTGAATCATTGTCTATATTCTGATTAATTGCTGGTTCTGTGTAATGCCAAACATAATAGGGAAAACATCAGCCTATTGTGCAACAATATTGAAGCAAGTGAGTAAAATAATTACTTTAGGAAAAGGAATTATTGACCATATAGATAAAAGCTACCAAAAGGGATGTGGGATCAACTATCTTTTAGTCCTTTTCTTTCATTGCACTATTGCTTGCAGAAATGCTTCAATGTTTAATGAAAAATTATAGAATTGTGTAGATTCTGTGCTATACATTACAAGAAATAGGAAACGTACCTTCACAACACTAAAACATATGGTTACAGAAATAATCTTTTAAGAATGACTGATCCAGCAATTTTTTTAGATCATAAACAACTGAAAGCTTAACAGTCATGACTGTCTTCCTGCAGACTTTCCAGTTAACATTCCAGCTGGCAGCTTTAAAAAACAATTAAGGCTATCCCTTCACAGCGATTTGCTCCGATTCTCAAAAAACATTTTAACAAGCTACCATAGAATTTGTATTTTCATAGAGAGTAGAGTCAAAAGCCAAGGCCTTTCAGTACACATGGCTCTTTCTTGCTTGCTTGCAGTTTTCTTGCCCTGGATAAGAAAAGGTAAGCTGGATATCCTACAAGTATTGTAAGTTTACTATACGTAGCATTCAAACATTTAACATTTAACATTAACGTAGCATTTAAACTGAATGAACTATCTTTGCCCTCAAACATATTCCCCAGCCTGTATTTTCAAACTCAGCACCCAAACCACAAACTTGGTAGTAATATTATAGGACTTGATAATACTGAAAAAAATGACTGCCATCTAATGATTTACCAAAAATGAATGGTGTGATATGTGGAACATGAATTGAGACCATTTCCACATATTTCACTCAGTGATTATTTTTGTTCCTCACCTCTGTATGCCTAAATTGAGGCATAAATACCTTAGATTTGGGGGATGAGATTTTCATTTCAATTCCAGTGTTGCTATTTAATTACCATATTTTTGGCAAATTATTTTACCTTCCCAAGTTTTAATTTTCTTATATGTATATATACAAGAACAAAATCTTAACTTTTTAAGGTTAATTTAAAATGTTGATAAGGTACCTAGCACAGAGTCTGACACACAGGAAGTGCTTTCATATAGCAATCATTTTTTAGAATTAGCGCCATTTAGCTACAGTAACGTAGCCCATGACAGCCTATGACGGCCAGGGTGATATAGAAGCTTTTGGTTGCAACTAGAATACATAGGCACAATCAGAGGGTTACTGGCTAGCCTCAGATGTCAGTAAAATGTGATTTGACGATGGACAGAGTATTCATTTTGCAATGTAATTACATAGCGGTTCCTAGAAGAAACCCTTCTTTATTAGCTGGAGTTATGAGGAAGATCTAAATTGGATCTGAAGTAAAAATGTTGTTTTGGGTGAGGTATGTATTGTGTGATGAAATTATAAATTCATCACAATTGATTTTTGAAGTTACTGATGTGAAATTTTTAACTGGTCATGTAGCTTTATAAATTGTATTATTCTTATGCTGAAAAATATTTTTCATTCAATCCCAAATCCTAAAATATGTGAGCCAATATTCTATGGGACAAGGGTGGTAACCATTGTCTTGCTACATTCTTGACTTCTTTTTACCAAATTTTGTTTGAAAGAGCTAAGTTTTGTTTTAGATCTCTAAGTATTCTCCAAATATCCTTCCAAAAGGAATATATTAGTTTGCATTCCCACCAGCAATGTAGAAGTGTTCCCTTTTCTCCA
>CAUYRH010175639.1:0-15032 GCA_963574655.1 Perodicticus potto | reverse complement strand
AGCTGCTGTGGCAGCCGAGACACTGAGGGTCTCTGTGGCAGGGGTGGTGGTGTCATTTCCCGAGTCACTGGGGGCAGTTGGTTCAGCCTCTGGGGTGGCAGAGTCCAGTTCAGTGGTTAAAGCCTCAGACACGGTGTCAGGAACAGATTGTGTGGGAGTTGTAGTGACAGTGGGGTCGTCTGCTGACTCGGCGGTGGCTCCATCCACAGGTGTTGTGGGCTGAGCAGGTGAAGAGCCAGGCTCAGTGGTGGATGCAGGAGCAGCTTGGACAGTGGTGGCACCTGTCACACTCACACTGACAGGACCTGTGGCCCCCGTGGCTGTCGCAGTGGTCACAGTAGGCGTGGAGGCTTTGGTGGCTGCCGTGGTGGCTGCTGTGGGACTTGTGGCTGCAGATGAAGCCACCGTCACAGTCTCAGAGGCGGTGCTGGCTTCTAAGGCCGTAGGGTCAGTGGATGGAGTGGCAGCATCTTCAGCTGGAGTGGTGGCAGTTTCCACTGTGGTGTCATCTCCTGGCTCTGAGGTCTCCTGAGCCTCCTCTGTAGTTGTTGCCTCGGAAGCCTGGGAGGAGGCCTGGGAGGTCTGGGAGGAGGCCTGGGAGGAGGTCTGGCCTGGGGAGGTCTGGGAGGAGGTCTGGGAGGTCTGGGAGGAGGCCTGGGAGGAGGTCTGTTCTCGGGAGGTCTGGGAGGTCTGGGAGGAGGTCTGGGAGGAGGTCTGGCCTGGGGAGGTCTGGGAGGAGGTCTGGGAGGAGGTCTGGCCTGGGGAGGTCAATGCAGCAGGTCTAGCAGGGGAGGCAGCAACCCCGGGGGCTGGAGTGGCAGATGCTGGCTCTGCTGTCGTGGCTGCACCTGCTGGGGCTGTGCTGGCAGTGGGAGGTGTGTCACGGGGGGCTGAGGTGGTAGCTGTGTCCACCCTCAAGCCTGCTGTGAGAGTTGTTCCCACGAGTGTGGTGGTCGAGGGCCTGGGAGGTGTGGTGGGCCAGGTGGATGTGACGGTCAGTTTCAGGACTGTGGAACCAGTTGCAGCAGTTGTGACCTTGCCACGTGGGGTGGGGGTGGCAGTAGCTGTGGCTGTGTCAAGTGTGGATGTTGTGGCTTCCTCCGTGGCTGAGGTGGCAGCTTCAGTGTCTGTGTCATCTGCTGTGTCATCTGCTGTTTCCATGGTCACCCTGCCTGTTGGTGTGGTGGCAGTGTGGGATGAAGCTGTGGTGGTGGTGGCACCAGCTGTGGTGGCAGCGCCAGGTGCAGTGATGGCTGCGGAACTTGGTGCAGCTGTGGCGGTGGCAGTTGCTGCAGAGCCAGAGGCAGTGGTGGTAGAAGTTCTAGGTATTTCTGTAGCGGCAGAAGCAAGACTTGGGGGGGCAGTGGCCGATGGTGAGGTGGCACTGCTGGGGGGAGAGCTGGTCCCTGGAAGCGTGAAGCCCCCTGCAGCTGTGGCTCCAGCAAGTGTGGAGGCTGTGTGCACAGCATTGGTGGCAGCGCTGGCAGGGGATGTGGTGCCCGTGCTTGCCGAGGCTGTTGCGGCAGCTGAGGTGGCGTCACCTGTGGCCGGGAGAGTGGCGTCACCTTCTGTGCTTGTTTCTGCTTCCCAGTTCTCAGTGGTGGAATCAGGTGTCAAGGTAGAGGCAGAGGCTGGGGGCGCTGTGGGGCTGGTGGCCCTGGACACAGCAGCCTCTTGGGGTGTGGAGCCCACTGTTGGCGCTTCTGAGACGAGCCCAGATGCTGGGACAGTGGCTGTGGAGACAGGCTCTGTGGATGTAGCATCTACTGCTGAGTTAGTGGTTGATGCCACTGAGACCCTAGGGGCAGGGGTTGGGGAGGGGGCTTCAGGTGTTCTGGTGGGCGCGTCTGAGCCCTGAGTGACAGTGCTCGCTGCCCTAGCTGGGGTGGCTGACACGGACACCTGGCTGTTGGACACGGTGCTAGTGGTGGTGGCCCAGTTGGTAGTGGCCCCGGCTGCAGTGATGGTACCAGGTGGCTGCGTGGTGGTGCCTGCAGGGTGGGTCTGGGGTTTTGGTTTATGAGACGGAGGTCGGTGGTCATGCTGGTGTGTGTGATGTGGGGCGCTTGGCCGTGATGGGTATAAGTGAGTCTTCGACGGGCACTTGTACGGTGGGTTTGGTCGTAAATAAGGAAATTTCCCACGTGGGCACTGGGGGGATTTGGGCGGAGCCGGGGCGTGGGGGCGAGGGCCACGGCGAGGGGGTTTTCTGATTCTCCGCCCTGGTTTCCTTTTCCTTTGTGGCCACTTTTTCTGTGCAGCTTGAGCAGATTTAGATCTTTTGGGTTTTGAGTTTAGCCTTTTTTTGGCAAGTGTAGGTTTCCTTTTCTTAGGTTGTTTTCTGATTTTGCCTAAGGGTAGTTGTCTCTTTACCCCTGGAAAGGATTTAAGCTGATTCACACCTTTCTCAGAAGGCTGAGACTGTCTCTTTTTGGGTTTACTTGGCCTCTTTGTAGTTAGAGATGTGGTCTGGGTTTTTGTAGATGGTTTTATAGATTTAGTCTTTTGGGGATGAGTTTTTGTGGTCTTCACACCCACTCTGGGCTGTTCCTGTGGCTTTTTGGCAGGTGTCGATTTCTCCTGGATTTTTTTCTTGGCTGGATATCTTTTTGGCCCTGTCTGAGTGGGTTTAGGCTGACTGAACGTATTTCTGGCAGGTGTTGACGGCCTCTTTCCAGCGGTTTTTAGAGTTCTGCTGGCTGTTCCAGGTGTTTTTGGCTGTGCTAGAGATTGACTTGGTTGTCTATTGGCTGAGTTAGATAATGACTTTTTAGGTTTCTTTATATTTTTCTTTTTGGCCAGAGCTGCTTTGGTACCTGATTTGGTTCGACTTAGCGGATTCTGCTGTTTCTTTGCTGGTGTAGAGCGGGGTAGTTTAGAATGTTTTAGGTTTTTCTTTTTGGGCAGTCTGTTTCTGGGAACTGAAGGTGTGCGTCCTCTCGCCTGACTTGGCTGCCTGCTGGCGCTTTTCAGCAAGGAGCTCTTAGGTTTGCTTGGTCTTTCCCTAGAGGCTGGCTGTGGGTTTGGTGCTGGTTGACGCTCGTTAGGCTTCTTTTGTTTCTGGGCAGGTGCAGGGACGGTTTTCTGAGGTTTCTTTAGTGCTTTTGCTCTGGCTACAGACTTTTTCTTGTTCACTGCGGCCGCTACCGGCTGAATGAACTTCCCTTTCGGAGGGAGAGGAGCCGCCTTTGTGGATCCAGCGAGACTCTTCTCTGTGGCTTTGGAAGACACCCTTGTGGCTGGTGCCTTAGCTGACCCTGGTGCAACTTGTTTACTTTTCTGTTTATTTTGAGTTTTCTTTTTGGCTAAAGTTTTTTGGGGGCCTTCTTTAACTGCTGTTGCCTGATTCGATTTCTTCTTGGCAGATGGAGATAGACTATTTTTAGATTTAGTTTGTCCCTTCTGGGGGTTTGAAGACATTACGGGGGAAGCTTTCCCCATTGTAGACCTAGATGACTTTTTTTTGAGTGATGTATAAACGGCTCCTTTGGAGGCCTCCAGAGGTCTCTTCTGAGGCAGGGATGCTTTTGGAGCTGGTCTGTTTGTGAGCTGTTTTAATTGTTTCCCAGCATGTGTAGACTGGACTTCTCTGGATTGTTGTTGACTTTGCTTTGTGGCTAATGATGCTTTTGGTGTTCCTGAAATCCTTTTTGGCCATTTCTTGGCAATCGACTGTTGAAATTTTTTAGGCTGTTTCAGAGTGTTGCTCGCCCTGAGCGGGACGTTTTGTCCTGTGAGACGAGGTGAAGGAAGGGGACTGAGCCCTACCTTGGGAGAGGTCAGTGAGCTTTTCTGAGGTTTGACCTGTGGAGCCTGCCTTTGTGATGGCTGGCCAGAGTTTGTCTTTTTACTGGATGTCCGCAATTTCGAGGGTGATTGGAAGGCTGCTTTGTTAGTTGGCGCAGACCGGGACGCAGCCCTGGCAGATGGAGGCTGTGATTTCTGAGGGCTGAAAGGAGACCCTGGGGCTCTTTGCAAGGATCCGTGGCCTGGCGGGGCAGAGGCCCGAGAACGGGCTTGGAGGCTCCCGGTGAGCTGTGTGGGTGCAGCTCTGCTGCTAGACGGCCGGGCAGGGGAGCGGAGACTCGCCGGGCTGCTGACTGCCTTTCCTGTTTTCGGGTGCCGTGACCGCTGACTCTCACTGACCTGCGGATGGGGGATATCGTCAAGGGAGGCACCGGATCAGTTATTGCTCTAGATTTTCATTTTAGTTACAGAAACTGGTTCTGTGAATTAGATGGTAGGTGTTTGGTTTTGAGTATATTTTAATTTAGAATACATCGCAATAGAAATTTAAAGCAGTGCAAAGAGGTGGAATAAGAAGTTTCCGGGTTTACTGCCCCCACTGGAAGTTCACGTGGCAGCTGCCCAAAGACAGTCATGTCTTCATGAAAACACTGACGCTTGGAAGCAAGCCCGAGACACCTGGGTCCACAGAGTGGATGACGCTCAGTCGGAGGGGAAGAAGGACGCCCCACTCCAAATGTGCCGTCCATCCCTCCTCCCAAGTGGGCACCACACGGAGAGGGTTTCCCTGGGCCCACAGTCTCTACAGGGGAACAAGAGAGCAGGAAGGGGTCATCCCGCTTCCCAGGAGGCCCTCTCTGGTCTCGCCTTGCAGGGTACAGTGGGGCAACAGCATGGCCAGACGTCCCGGGGTCAGGTAAAAACAGAAAGCAGAGCCCTCAGTGGCCGACGCACAGACCTTTGTGGTGCCTTTGTGTCCTGCCAGCTGTGGCATCTGAGTGTACTACCAGCTTACCGTGAATCACAGCCCACCTGCAAAACCAAGCCTGTCTGTGTCAGAGGTGTGATGACAGCTCAGCGGGGTTGAGCTCCAGCCACACGGTCTAGTCGCCACACCTGGCCTCAGAGACACCCCAAAGGCACTGCTCAGCGGAGGGCGTCTGCCTCTGTGCCTTTTAGAGAAGAGGCCAGAGCTGCTTGACCTGGGACTCTAAAGAGTAGTTCCACTCAGCCAGAGCCTGCCCGGCAGCCCCACCAGAGCAGGGAGATGGCCACCTCCATGCACCTTAGGAATCAGCAGGGCCAGACCTGCTTGACCTGGGAGGCCACGTGCCGGGGTCTTCGGCCTCACTGGGCAGGGAGACAGCTGCCTCTGTGCGTCTTGGAGCAGCTCGGGGTCTAGGTCACCTCAATTCAGAAGGTCAGACTGCTACTAAGCACAGCCAAAGCCCACCCCAGGCCTCTGTTCAGGTAGGGAGATGGCGTTTGTGCATTTTAGAGAAGTGTAGGGACTAATTGACCAGCGCGGCCCTGCCACAAGGTGATCTCAAGGCTCTGCCTGAGCAGGAAGGGGTCTGCGTCCAAGTCCTCCGGCAAAGCACCGGGTCTGGACCTCCTGGATGCAGGAGGCCAACGAGAGGCTCAGCTCAGCCACAGAGTCCACTCCAAGGCCCCAACCAGACAGGGAGGCGGCAGTCAGAGATGCCAGTGTGCAGAACAGCCTGTGGTGCCATGCGCTCTGAGACTCCCCTCACCGCGGCCCTGGCCTAGGGCCCTGCCCAGCTGCAGACCTTAGATAGTCAACCGTCCAGCCAGGGAACATATGTGTGTCCAGCCTTACAGACACCATCCAGTACCCAGAGCCCAGCACGTGGTGTGGTGTTGCCGGAAGCCCCACCCAGCATCAGAGCAAAGGTCTGCTCTGGGCCATCTGGCTGCCTGGGGTCCTCAGAATCACAGGTTAGACTAAATAATGAGTGTCTGTCCCCACCAAAGGGGACCTGTAAAGGCCAGAAGTGGCTGTCTCCTCAGTGAGCAGACAAAAACTCAAGGATGCAAAGACCACGAGAAATCAGGGAGTCACGCCGTCAAACAGATCTCAGAAAGCTCCAACAATGGACCCCAAAGAAACTGGAGATGAAATGACCATAAACGTGGATGTAACAATCCTCAAAAAGTTCTGCCAGATGTGCTCCAATTCCAACAACACATTAAAAATCACTCACTACGATTACGTGGAACTTATTCCTGGTGCAAAGATCATCCAATGTGTGTAAACTGATAGATGTGATGTGTCACATTGAACAGAGTGAAGAACAGAAACATGTTTATCTCTTGGCTTGGTGCCCATAGCACAGTGGTTATGGCACCAGCCACATACACCGAGGGTGGTAGGTTCGAGCCCGGCCCGGGTCAGCTAAACAATGACAACTGCAGCAGAAAATAGCCGGCCACTGTGGTGGGCACCTGTAGTCCCAGCTACTTGGGAGGCTGAGGCAAGAGAATTGCTTAAGCCCAAGAGTTTGAGGTTGCTATGAGCTGTGATGCCACAGAACTCTACCGAGGGTGACATAAACAAAAATAAAAACCAAAAACCCCACGATTATCTCATCACATGCAGAAGAAAGCACTTGTTGAATTGCTTTCATGATAGACACCGTCATTGAATTTGGCACAGATGGTGCCCACCTCAACACGAGGAGGGCCGCGTGTGATAAGCCCACAGCCAAAATTACATTCAACGGTGAAGAATTTAAAGCTTTTCCTCTAAAATCTGAAACATACGGAGGATGCCCAGTCTCACCACTTCCATTCAACACAGTATGTGGAGTCTTTGCAGAGCAATCAGGCAAGAGCAGGAAATAGAAGCAATCCCAATAGGAAAGGAAGAAGGGAAACTGTTACTGTTTGCTATGCAATCTTCTATATAGAAGATCCTAAAAACTCCACCCCAAAACTTACTTTACTATTAAAAAAAAGTAACATTTCAGCCTACATAATTAACACAAGAAAAAGTAGCATTTTCATACACTATCTGAAAAACCAATTAATAGAACAATCTGATTTAAATAGCTACAAAATACTCAAGAATAATTTTAATTAAGGTGACAGACCTGTACACTGGAAGCTTTAAAATGTTGGTGAAAAGAACGGATAAATGGAAATTAAGCTATGTTCATTGATTGGAATAATTAATATTCTTAAAAGTTCCACACTGTACAAAGTAATAAACACATATAATCACTATCAAAATACCAACGTTATTTCTCATAGAAATAGAAAAAGTAATTATAATTCATCATATGAGGTCTGATAATCACGTCTGTACTAAGAGCGAGCTGAGGTCTCATAACCTTGGTACACCAGTGTCTGCAGCTGTGCTCATGTGGACGTGTGGCGCGTCTTGCTGAGGGGGGTTCATTACTGTTGTGATTTGTGTGCCATTCGATGACAGTACGGATGGTCATTCCAAAAAGTGTTCCTAGATTGTTTCGAAGGGCGGACTAGGAGCTGGCACCGTCAGCACACAGCTTCCCCTGGGGAGGACTATGAAGGTGCCGGTAGTGACACCCAGCAATGACACAAGCGGCTTGTTGTAGGATGAGTTCACAAACTTAATTGCCGAACCTTCATATACACACAATGGATGATTATTCAGCTTCAAAAAGGAAGAAATTCTGTCATTTGTGACAACATGCATGGAATTAGAGAACGTTGTACTGAGTGATGTCAGCCAGGCTCAGAAAGAGACTCACGTAGACGGGGGAGAATGGAGACCTCTCATTCGGAGATCTCCACCGCCGAGCCTGGAGAGGTGATTGTCACAGGGCACAAAGTCTCACGTCAAGGGGACAAACGAGCTGATCGGTGTTTACTTTGAAATCCATGGCACAGCGTGATGGATATGGTTACTAATAATGTGCACTTCAAAACTGCTAAGAGAGAAAATTTCAAATGTTTTCCCCACAAAAAAGATAAATATTTGAACTGATCAATATGATAATTAGTTTGATGTAATTATTCCACACTCTATTCATAAAAATGACATTATTTTGTACCCCATGAATATATACAATTACAAATAGTTAATTTATAATACAATTAAGAAATTAAAATGGGCAAAATATGTGGATGATTTAGAAAAAGGACCGGGGCTTTACTTTAAATGCTTTTAAGAGTATTTACTAGGAAGGTCCAAGGAGATACAGAATTGTTATGTGAAGAAAGGAAATTAATTGCTTTGGTAAAATAGTACTATTAAATCTATGAAAAAAATTTTTTTAAGACTGTAGAGTAAAAAATTATTGTTATGTTCTTTATAAAGTATAAAGCACCAGACAGCCATGTCTCTGTATGGAAGAATTATAGCTGTTCTAAACTCCAGTTTAGAAATTGCATAAAAAGGAAGTATTTAGTGTTGAATTCAGAAAATTATATATTTAACAAAATTCAACAAAAATGGAATTTCTCTTGCGCATAAAAGCTTTGTTAGGAACATTGATTGCTGTGGAAAAATTGTACAAAGAAATTATAGTCATGGCAGAGGAAGGGAAGTGTCCTTGGAATGAAGCCTGGCTGGTTAAATAGAACTGACAGGCAGGCAGAGCTCACCGCAATTCTGAGAATGGCGGGTATCATGCCTCCTGAACAGGAGAAAGAAAAGAAGCTAGTGAATAGTTCGTAATTGAGTAAGACGAACAGAGGGAAAGATTGTTTTGAACTCCGTAAGAGATACAAAAGGGAAAAATGTGAGTGACCCAGGTCACTCAGAAAAGTGCGTTGAAATCCGGTGGCACAAGGCACGTTCAGGTCGGCCTCACGGGAAAGGCGACCCTTGCTCACTTCAGGTATGGGCGCAAGCGACTCTTCCTTGTTACTGTTGTCTGTCTCCAGTGGAAGAACACAGCACAGCTTTTGATCGTGAGGACACAATCACAGACCAGAGGCTGAAGGAGAGACACACTTGAGAGAGGGGTAAAC
Source organism: Perodicticus potto (assembly GCA_963574655.1). Classification (NCBI taxonomy): domain Eukaryota; kingdom Metazoa; phylum Chordata; class Mammalia; order Primates; family Lorisidae; genus Perodicticus; species Perodicticus potto. Next base: position 6,305 of record CAUYRH010175639.1, on the reverse strand, counting down.
TCACCTACTCTTCACCTCCCAAGAGGAACTTCCTCGAGCAGAGGGAGGTGGATATGGGCATTAAGAAGAGGAAGTCTTGGCATTTTCTTTGTGAATATAGTTCTGTTCCTCCACACCTATCTCGGGACTGCTCATCCGGTGCCGCCCACAACAAATACGCGTCCCCCTCCTGTCCTTGTCCTTCTCTTCCCTCTTCAATTCCCTTCACATTGACTTTTCTCCTCGAATTCCAGGTGCTTTTAGGCAGATGTATTTCCATGGATGTTGGAAGCAAAAGGTAATTGCTCCTATTTCTTTTCATCTCATGGGATTCGATCTGTTTTTAAAAATTTACTGCCATGATGTCTCTTTTTAAAAAAATTATTTACTTTTTATTTTAGAATATTACAGGGGTACATACATTTTGGTTATGTGACTTGCATTTGTACATTTTAAGTCAAGAGGGCAAGTGTGCCCTTCACCCGGACTATGTGCATTGACCTGTTAGGTGTGAACTTACCCTCCACGATTTGGTTCCATCGAGTTCCACCTCTGTATGTGCACAGAATTGTCAATCACCCAGTGCCCGCCCATTCAGTGTTGAGTACACGTGGTGTTTGCTTTTTCGTTATTGTGATGCTTCACTTAGGTTAGAAGAAAGGTGTCCAGTTCAGGTTGTTACAGAAGATCCTGGATCGCCATGTTAGTGGCTGAATATTAGTCTATACACCACATCTTATTAATTCATTCTTGTACTGGTGGGCCCTTCAGTTGCTTCCACATCTTTGCAGAAGTGAGTTGTGCTGCTGTAAACACCTGAGGGCAAGTGAGTTTTTCTCCTTTGTATAAATAATGCCCAGTAGTGGGATTGCTGGATCAAAAGTTAGGTCTACTTTTAGTTCTTTGAGGGGCCTCCACACCACTTTCCATAGGGGTTGTGCTGCTTTTCAGTCCCACCATCACTTTGCAAGACTTCAAGCCATGCTACAAAACAGCATGGTACTGGCATAAAAAACAGAAACGCAGACCTGTGGATCAGAACTGAGAGCCCGGAGGTGGGACCACTCTTGTTCTCCTGGTCTTCGATGAAGCAGATTAAAACACACACCAGGGAAAAGAATCCCCCTCAGCGGATGGTGCTGGGAAGACTGGACAGCACCATGAAAAGGCTAAACCAGGATCTGTGTCTCTCACCAAAATTAATTCACAATGGATAAAAAACTTAAACCCACGGCATGAAACTATAAGAATTCTAGAAGAAATTGTTGGAAAAACGCTTAGAGATATCAGCTTGGAGAAGCAATTTGTGAAGAAGGCCCCAGTGGAAATCACAGCAACAACAAGAATAAACAAATGGGACCTGATCAAATTAGAAAGTTTCTGCACAGCCAAGGACATAGTCAATATGTGTAAGTGAATAGATGACCTGAAGAGTGGGGAAAATATTTACGTGCTGTATATCCGATGATGGGCTGATAACTACAGTCTACAAAGAAATCAAGCAGATCAGGAAGAAAAAAATCAACCAAGCCCATTAAAAAGTGGACAGAGGCGTGAACAGGAGCTTTACAAATGAAGATGCATTAGGGGCCAACAGACACATGAAAAGTGCTCAGCCTTTCCAACTATCAGGGAAAGGCAAATAAAGACACAGCACCTAACTCCAGTGAGAATAGCTCCCACCAAAAAGCCCCGAAGCAAAGATGCTGGTGTGGACGCAAGAGACGAAGGGGCCCAAGCCCCAGAGCAAAGATGCTGGTGTGGACGCAGAGATGAAGGGGCCCGAGCCCCAGAGCAAAGATGCTAGTGTGGACGCAGAGATGAAGGGGCCCAAGCCCCAGAGCAAAGATGCTGGTGTGGACGCAGAGATGAAGGGGCCCTCCTTTGCAGCCTCACATTGAGCCCATCTCAGTGTGATGCAGCTGCCAGTTGTAGCCCATTTCTGAGTGTACAGAAACCTACCTGGAAGTAAATGGCGAAGGCCAGGAGGAGTCCACACAGCACTGGGGCCTTCATCCCGCCCTTTCAGCCCCTGTAAGTGAAGAACAAGAGAAAAAAACTTCCGGTGCTTGATAACTATAAAAAGGATTTTAACCAAACTTCCCAGTGACACAAAATAGAAAATTTAGTGGCACCGTGAAGTATAAAGAACAAATTATTTTCCTAAAGCTAAAATGTGAATACAAAATTAAAATGCGCAGTTATATTATTGGAAAAGATCATCATTCCCGGCAACCACTAAAAAGTTAGGTTTTACCATTTAGTTTGCTAGTGAGATGAATATATTTATTTCACTTTCTCTGTAAAGGAAGAATTTCATCTTTTATTGAGAATAATGGGTCAGTGACCCATCACCCTCTTGCTGCACATGCACACATCCTGCTTGTACATCCACACCCCCTCCCATCTCTTGTCATTTGGAAAATTACACTGGAGGTGGCAGGAAACGAGTCTTGGAAGGCATGTGGTGAGCGGGTAAGTTCTGGGCTCGCCTGGGGAGCTCAGCTCCTGTCTGCAGGTGTGTGATGTGTGATGCTGTGTGTTATCATGTTCCAAGGGAGGTTCCGAAAACCCTGAGATTCTGGGACACTATTTGAAGTTTTCTTTATTTTTCCCTCTAGTTTATATTTTTCAGTCTACAGGATCTTTTCATTTTCTTCTGAAAATATTTCATAAAATATTGTTATGCACTTGTTGATAACTTGTTAGATGACTTACAGATCATGATTAAAGGTGTTGAACAGCCAGCCACTTCCGACCTGTACAGTCTTACTGTGAAGGGCAGGTGTTGGTCTTCCTGAGACACAATAGCTGTATCCACGCAAAGTGGAGTGTGTCCATGGTGACGGATTATTGGGATGAGTACAGAGAGCACAGGGCTGCTGCTGGTACCGGAACTCACACCTGTCAGGAGTGCCTGTGGGGAGCTCAGTGCGAGCGAGTCCCACATTCTCCAAGGGCATGTGGGGTGAAGGTGGGACCGGTTATCTCTGCTCTTGGTGCTGACAAGCCACCGTCGGAGCCTCTGACCCACCCGGTGTTTCGGTCTGGGTCTGAGCTGAGTTAGTGTGTGCCCTGCTCTTCCCCACAGAGCAGAGTGTCCACCAGCTCCCCATTCTGTGGGCATCACACGGTGTCCGATCTGGGATCCAGGTCAGTCCTGTGTCAGTCACCAGCTCCTCTCTCTGTCCCACGTCCCCAGCAGTATTGAAAGCAGGCCATTCCTGTTCATCTCCCTGGCAGCCTCTCACTCAAGTTAGCATCATGGCGTATCTGGGCCTTCCTTCACTCAGCAAATACTTATTGGTTGCTCACCATGTGCTGGGTGCTGTTCTAGAAGATGACTGTACCCAAGGGCAGGGTAGGGTCCCTGGAGTTTTCATTCCCATGATTAGGATTAGCAGCCTAGGCTCTAACTGACCCACAGCCCTGCTATCAATTAACACTCCCCCCCTAAAAAAACCTCCCCAAACCTCAGCTGGATGGCGAAGCCCCACCTCTCACTGTCTGGCTGGCTCTTCCTCAGTCTCCTCCACACGGTCTGTGTGCCTGTCAGGTCAGGCTGCCTTGTCAAAGAGATTCTCGTTTACAGAACGGTGCTGTCTCTGCGGGTTGACCAGGAGTCCTTACCTCTTCTCTTGGCTTCTGGGAAACCGCTTTAGCCTGACTTTCTTTACACCTCTCTGAAGTTCTTTCTTTCGTGGATCTATTTTTCCTTCTCAGCTTACATCAGGGCTCTGCCACGAGTTTTGTTTGCCCTCCCTTTACAGCGGAGTCTCTGCAGGGCCCCTACACCCACCTGCTGACTGCAGGGTCTGAGGTCGTTAATCCCCATAGCGCATCTGACCACTGTGTGGGCGGCTCTCTTTGGTAGTTGCTTTAACCAAGCCTTCCAACTCACCAACACCCCTACTGCTTCTTGATTAAGAAAGCAGGAATTGATAGAGAAGACCATGGAATAAGGGCCCAGAGGAATGGGCACTATTTGCACAATTACCTCAAAAGGGGAGCCGCCTCTGGGCTGGAGTAGCCAGTGCCCGCCAGCCTGGAGTTCTGCAGAGCTGAAGAGAGTTAACCAGAGGACCCCACCATCTAACAAGGCAGCCCCACCTCCCACCACCATCTAATAAGGCAGCCCCGCCTCCCTGGGCCCCTCCTCCTCTTCCCTATTGGTTGTGGAAGGCACAGGGGAGACGGAAAAAAATTATGTATGTTAATTATTTCAGTTTGATCCTGGAGCATTTGCCTTTTGGATTTTCTCTTCCAGGAACATAGAAAACTCTGTTTTATCTTGTACTTGGGAGGGATAAGAATTAAATCTGATAATTAACAAAATTCATGAGTTAACACTGTGCCTTCTATGTTTATCAATTATTTTAAGAAACCTATGGTTCAATTTCTTATTTGTAGTTATAGAATAACATAATGTCAAATGTTTCAAAATGTTTGGAATTTAATCAACTATATACATATACGTATGTATGTATATATATTTTGCAGTTTCTGGCTGGGGCTGGGTTTGAACCCGCCACCTCTGGCATATGGGGCCGGCGCTCTCCTCCTTTGAGCCACAGGCACCGCCCGATCAACTATACTTTTACAGTTTACTGAAGTAATCTAAAGTTTAATAGAATTGAAGAAGAGATCAATTGCCTGAGATAACTTAATAAAATGGTACAGATAATCTTTTCTCCCTTGGTTAAACACATTTCAGGACTGGAATCCAAAGTCGGAGTGTTGGGGGGTGTGAAATGAGCCCCCCTTGCTGTGGCTTTGCTCAGCCCTCTGCGACCCAGGGACAACCCAGAGTTTTAAGAGAACATCTGAAATCATCTACTACACTTTATGCACACTTCAATTGCTGTGACCAGGGGCAATGATCACCGTTTTCATTTCTATGATAATTTTTATTACTTTCATACTGGTTTACTTACCATTTTCACGTGTTCATCTGTGTTACCCACATACCAGTACAAATGCCACGTGTACTGTGAGACATTGCCACCACACTTGAAGCAAAAAATGCAAAAACTGTGTAAGGCAATCCTAGAAAAGTAAAAAGCAGGCTGATCTTGGGATGAGAAGGTCTGGGTTTAACTCTCCACTCTGACCTTGTTAAACTTACTATAAATGCCGTTTGTCTCAGGAGAATCATCCCTTCACTATTTGCCTGGATAAGCTGATGCCAAATCAGAGCAGAATAATCATAGGGACACTTTGCAGACTGAGCACTATGTAAAAATATCGTTCAAAATGTATTTGTGTGTTGAATTTTCCCAATAATTCATTATTTGTAATGTATTTACTGTACATCTTAATCTCATCATTGCTGGATTTGGAATGGCAACACTGAATATTTATTGCACAGTCCGTCTGTTGTGGACACTGTGGGAATCAAGGCAGGCCCCGCTCCTGCCGTGATGGGCTGATGATCTGCTGGAAAGGGACGTACGGAAAACAGGAAAGAACGCTTGCGACCGCCGATCTCTGATGGACACGCCCAGTTTCCTCCACTCCCCCTCTCTCTTGGACAGCCTTTCTCTAGCTGCCCTTTCTTCCAGGAACTTTTTGAAGATCAAAGTCAGGATCTGGCTGTGCTTGAATTATGGGGCACCTGTGTGATAATCAACATTGCAGTGAGGACTGGGTGACAGCAGCGAGGGCCGGGTGACAGCAGCGAGGGCCGGGTGACAGCGGCGAGGGCCAGGTGACGGCAGTGAGGGATGTCCTCTCCTCTGAGAATCAGGGCATCATTTTAAAGTTAACAAAGTCGTGTATCTCAGGACTGTTCACTGACTGGACTCATGGTAAGGGTTGTCTCCTGCCTCCTTTTTCTTTTTTAGAAAAGAGTCTAACTGTCTGTCACCCAGGCTAGAGTGCCACGGCCTCAGCCCAGCTCACAGTGGCCTCAGACTCCTGGGATCACAAGCTCCTCCTGCCTCAGTGTCCTGAGTAGCTGGAACTACTGGCTGGAGCCACCACACTTGGCTGATTTCTCTGTTTTTAGCAGAGACTGGATCTCCCTTTGCTAAGGCTGGTCTGTGACTCCTGAGCTCAGGTGACCCTCCCATCTTGGCCTCCCAGTGTGCTGGGATCACAGGCATGAGCCACCGTGCCCGGCCTTCCTTGTCTTTTACAACAATCATTCTCTTCTTTGCAAAGCCAATGCTATTTTTTTTATTTTTTATTTTTTTAATTATTTTTTATTGAGTCATAGCTGTGTACAATAATTCAGTCATGGAGTACAGTGTGCGGGCTTCACATACAATCGGAGATATTTTTATCAACCTGATTGATATAACATTCATGATATTTTCTCATTTACT
>CAUYRH010175638.1:0-21156 GCA_963574655.1 Perodicticus potto | reverse complement strand
TGAGAAAATATCATGAATGTTATATTAATCAGGTTGATAAAAATATCTCCGATTGTATGTGAAGCCCGCACACTGTACTCCATGACTGAATTATTGTACACAGCTATGACTCAATAAAAAATAATTAAAAAAAAAAAAAAGATGGGGAACTCTAACGACCCTGTGCTGACCATGTCAACCTCTTCTCGTGCTCCTCCTTCCTCTGAGATACCAGCAAGTTCCCACTGCCTCCACCCCGATGAAACACTGGAAGCCAGCTGACCAAGTCAGGCAAAATGTCAGTCCCCAAAATGAATATTTCTGTTAAAAAAAAAAAACTTGGGTTAATTATTTCTTAAAACTATAAAATTGATAACACAATGATATTTTTGGTTTTATCTTATTTTGCATAATCATGCAGGCTTGTTTCATTACAAAGGGATAAATACAACATATACAATGTTGAGAACAATGGTTCTTAAAATATCTGTATTCCTATTACCTAGCTGAGAAATAAATAAATCCCTCTGGCTGTTCTTGTCAGATCAGATTTTGCTTGCTTCCATTTACCTGCATTTTGAGTCTTTCAGTCCCACAGTTGTCTTCATAGTTTTGCCACAAATGTAAGGCCCTTTCAAAAATAGTGTTTTATTTTGTGTTCTCAAACTTTTATGTAAATGATATCACATCATTCAGTGAGTTTCTTTATCTCCTGATTCTGTAGATTTATCTATATTGAGTGTTAGTCTACTTCATTTAATAAATCATTGGGTTGTTTCTAGTTTCTTTTACTCTTTTGCCTGTTTTGTGTTTTGTTTTGTTTTGCTATTATAAACTATGCTGTAAATATAGTTCATATTGATCTGAGCATGTACAATAGCTTTTCCTGGGTGAGAGATCTAGGAGTAGAATTTCTGGATGTTAGCATTGACACATATTCAAATTCCCTGGAAAATTACCAATTATTTTCCAACATAGATATATTACTTCACATTCCCACAAAAACATCTTTTACATTTTCTTGCTCTACAACCTTGCCAGCACTTGGTACCACCAGCTTTCTAAATTTTGTGTGACCAGCGAGTATAAAATGCTTCTTCATAGACAATCATCAAGTGACTTTTAGACAGTTTGAAAAGAAATTACTTATTCAAAATAATCATAAAATAAAGTATTTATATAGAGTGAGTATGATTCCATGTCTGCTTACACATTCAGTAGGAGTGGCTAGCTATGGACCAAATCTGGTCTCAATAAGGTTTTACAGGAACACAGTTACACCCATCCACTTAACATATCACCCACGAATGCATTCATTCCCCATATGATAGAGTTCAGTAGTCATAGCAAGGATAGATTGGCCTCCAATGCAAAAATGTTTGCTATGTAGCTCTTTGCAGTACATCTGCTGACCTGTGACCGACCTAAAGCATTTCCATTTACAGATATCAGTATTCCACACTCAGCATGTCTCTTCAAATCTGTTCCTCACAAATACCACCTCTCATGAAAAGACCACCCCTTCCACAAAGGTACTCAAATCCTTGGGAGTCATCTCATGTTCTTCCCTCCTAGTCACCATTTACAACCAATTTGTGGATGCTAGCCAAGCATTTTACCTTCTCAATACCACCCTTGTGACGTCCCCTTCTCTACACCCACTGCCACCGCTTTGCTCAAGCCTCATATTAACTTAGGCAACGTTCCATCTAATGGCCAAACTCCACTTGCCCCCAACCTCCCATACAAATGGTGTTCCACAGCACTCATAACACTTTGTTGCATATATTTGAGTTTCTGTCTAATAGCGCCTTCTAAACTGTAAGTTCTCTGAGGCAAGCACCTTCACCATCCATGCACACAGTATAATGCCTTATCTAGAAAACACTTAATAATTTAGCTTCATTAAGCCTCAAGTCAGCCCGTCAGAAACTGCTGAGGGTCTGACATGGCAAGACATTTGTGGTTGCAATTAATCCATAGGGTTTGGAAATAGTTGCTCTGCTCCCAAATCTCATGCCCAAAAGAACTAGGGGAAAGAAACACTTTGCTGATATCATTTAATGCAGTAGTCTTTAAATCTCTGTGTGCACAGAAGTCACTAGAAGAGCTTATTTAAAATAGCAGGTGTCATGGTGTCACCATAGGTCCACTGAATCAGCATCCCTGGAAATCAGTGCCTGACCATTTTTGCTATATTGATATTCCCTAAGAGATTCTTTATGAAGCCTTGAGAAACACATGCCTAATGATGATAGCTTCCTGAATACAGCTCTATCCCCTCTCCCATTTTGGCCCTGATGATAGGTGACACTGTACAAGAACCCTCAAACCCTTTCTGCTGGGGTACCAGTGCTTACCTAAGCTTCTCACCCTCCTCTGATAGCCCAAGAGCAGCCTGATTTGAGGCGATGATTGCACTTTCCTTAGAGCTGCATTGTGATTTTAATCTCTGTTTTTCATTGAATCAGTTGCATTCCTGGTTAATGATGGGGTCCATCCCCGATACCGAATGAGTTTACTGATAGGCATATCTAAACTCAAAAATCTCCTGCAAAATCCTAGCACCACTCCCTTGCATGTGCCACACCTCCTGGTACTTACCTGGGGGAAGAGGCACGCAAACATTTGTACAATGCATATATTATTAGAACGCTTGTTTCTGTTTTTACTGTCTTCTTCATTTCCAACATATTACAGATCATTTAATATGTAAAAAAAAAAACAAACATTAATAGAAGGGTTAGACCAATGACAATACCAATAAGATGCTGCTAGTATTTATTAGAGATTTTTCTTATTAGACTTAATTTTTTCCTAAATTGCATGTGACCCATTATCATTATGCTTGGTGGATAATATAACAGAACAAAATTGTCAGGCCATTTTACTCAGGGAGAACATCTCAGGTTTCTTAGGTTTTATAACACCAAGCATAGCACGAATTTAAGAAATTTTTCCAGCACTGCATTCGGTGATGTTTAGGGGTCTATTTTCCCCAGAGGCATGTAAGTACTAAAATTGCATTGGATTGTGTTTTGCTCTCAGCGGGTGAGAAAGTGCACAGTCAATGGGTTATTTGCCATTCTTTATTTCCATTTTATGCAGTCACACAGAGGTATCTCTCAGGTGGTTGTTGAAGTTTACTAGACACTGAGGAGCCATCTTGCACTTTCTCTAAATGGCATTTATAATCTGTAACCAAAGGGGTCGTCTGTGAAGCCAATGGGATAGTGCACCTAAATTCTGCTCGCGTTGATTCAAGCTACAGAGAGAAGACCTTCCACTAGGAGATTCCAGTGCTGGGGAAAACTGCATCATGTATCTGAATGAGCTTTTTAGAACTACAAATAGAGGTACAAGGGCTTACAGAAAGGGACTGATAAAGATAGAACGTTTGCAATCAGCACTTAGTGGATAAGGCCTTCAGAATGTGCAGATCAACTAAAAAAGGGGCTGCACAAAAATCACCGCAGTGATATTCCTAGATCTTTATTTACCTATAATAAAAGCACTAAATTCTGCCCATTAATGCAATATTGCTCTGCTTTCTTTCAACTGGATATCTCCAATTAACCATCATTTCCATGCATCACTAGCACTCTGATAATCGATGCTCATAACAGAATTCCTAAAACACTGAAAAAGCCAGAAATGCTTTCCTGAATTATCAAGAAACAGATTGAAATCTACTCAGTGTAATTACATTGTGAAGTATATTTTATCTGGGGCATGGAACACAGGAAAGAACATAGGCTCCAGTGTTAAAGAGCTCTGGTTTTGAATATCATGGAGGACAGTTATTAGTGCTGGGACCTTGGGTAAACGACTTAATATCTTTCTAAGCTTCAATTTCCTCATCTATAAAATGGGGATAATGTCCACCTTTACAAGAAGTTTCCAGGATTAAAGGAAATCACGAGCATATGTAAGATACCAGCACAGTACCTGGCTCTAAAGAATTCATTCAGAATAGCAGCTATCAATGTTACCAATGCCAATGTCTTCCTTCCCATGTTCAGTAAATCATAAGCCATGCGATAACATGCATGGACCTCTATATTTTTCTTTGTATTTCTTTATTTACCAGAATATTTGATTCCAGCGAATACCACATGCCTCCACAGTGACAGAATGCAGAAAGTTTACTATGGATTCTCAACATCGAGTATCTAGATTTGAAGAAGAAAAGGGATGTTTTTATAGAGACAGTTCCTTTTCTCCTGGCCTGTGGAAAACAAACTTGCAAAGTCTTCAAAATAGTTATAAATCACCCAAAGCGATCGCCTTCTTTAGGACTTTTATTATTATTATATCAGTAAAATATTAGCATATTTTTTGTAAAAATTCAAATACTGGAAAAGCTGAAGTCCTTTTCCACTCTGGTCTATTTTACTCCAATATAGGTCTTCCCCCAGAAGTAACTGTTGTTAGAAGGCTGGTATCTACCTGTCCAAAACTATTGCTAAGTATTTATAGATGTGCATGTGTGTGTGATTCCATGCGTTTGAATACATAAATGTATGTATGCAATGCTATACTCTGAAATATCTACATTCAATCACAGTGTTAGTGTATAAACTTATTCTCAAATTGTTTTTTGCTCAAAAATATGTCTTAAAGATCTTTCTGTGTTATTACCTTATTTACTTTAGCCTTTTTAAAACTGTTGCAGAGAATTCAATATTATAAATTTATAATACAACTTTTCTTAACACGTGAATAGTATTTATTTTCCTATTAGAAAAATGTGATAAGGAATATGGTTCTGCATATTTCCCCTTGGACATGTGTAATTATTATAATTTGTTATTGGCCATATGAACTTTACTTCTGTCTTTTAAATTTGTTTATTTTTGAAAATTGTGGTCCACAATTTTTAAGGCATACAGTGAACACTCTTTTTCTCCCACCCTAATGTTCTCCCGTTTGTAGCTCGTCCCATCATGCAGCTTTCAGAGATTTTTTTTTGTAAATATAGATTCTTATTCCACCTTTTATGCATAAATAGCGGTAGAGTATACATACTGTTCCACACTTTGTTTTATTCCCTCAATGAAATAAATATACTCTGTAGACTCTCAAATAATTATGCGGAGCGCTTTCTCATTCTTTTGGTAGAAACACACAATATTCCAGAGATTGGACGTCCCACAATTTATTTAATCATTTCTCAATTAATAGATATTTGGCTATTTTCAGTGTTTAGACAGCTCTACAACAAATACTATTGTGATTATGTATCATTTTGCACATAGGCAAGTATTTCTATTACTAGGAAGTAATTTCAATCTATTTTGATAGTGAGTTCTTAATCACTTTATTAAAGATTTCTAAAAACTCTTCATATAAATTAGAAATACCTATAGTCTAATCTATTACTGTCTATGATAAAAATTCTGAAAGGTATTTTTTTTTTTTTTTTAAGAAACAGACTCTTGCTTTGTTGCCCAGTGACTTACATCATAAGTCACTACAACCTTGAATTTCTGGCCACAAGTGATCCTTCTGCTGCAGCTCTCCAGTAGCTAGGACTATAGGGGCATGTCACCATGCCCAGCTAAATTTGTTTTTTATATTTTGTAGTGACAGGGTCTCACTATGTTGCCTAGCATGGTCCTGAATTCCTAGCATGAAGCAATCCTCCTGCTTCAGCCTCCCAAAGTGCTGGGTTTGCAGGTGTGAGACACTTCTCACAGCCTCCAAGTGCTTTTCTTTTTTTGTGTGGTTTTTGGCCAGGGCCGCGTTTGAACCCACCACCTCCAGTATGTGAGGCTGAGCCCTACTCCTCTGAGCCACAGGCACTGCCCACCTTCGAAATGCTTTTTAAGGTTCACTTTTCATCTTTGACTTGCTTAAATGCTTTTACTTTCCTGTGTAAAAATTTTTGTTTTTTAAGTAAAGTTGGAAGTATTTACAATAAAGTCAAATATGTGCAGTTTTGTTTTTATACCAGAGTTTCTGAATTCTGAGTTCTCTTATGTTTTCTATAGCACTTTTATGAGTTCTTTTACTTTTCCATTTAAAATTTCAATCCATTTGCAATCTATCCTGCTATAAGGTATGACATATGAATCAATTTTTTCCCAAATACCTATCCATTCTAAGATCATCCATTTTTCCCTAATATTTAAGATATCACTTTATTATATACTAAATTCCCATGTGTATTTGAGTCTAGTTCTGGACTTCCTTTTTTATTCCATTAGTCTGGTGATCCCTGTGACAGCATCATATTATTTTAATTATTGAAGCTTTATAATGTGTTTGACATTCAGTAAGGCTAATTCTACTTCATTATTTTTCAGAATGATCCCAGTTATTGTTTTTGCTTACTTTCCTTGTGAATTTTGGATTGAGTTTTCCTAGATTAAAAAGAAAAAAAAAGTTTTTGATTGTTACATGATTCCATAATGAATTTATAAATTAAAAGAGGTGAATCACATAGGGCGCCAGCCACATATGCTGGAGGTGGCAGGTACAAACCCAGACCTGGCCGAAGACTGCAAAAAAAAAAAAAAAAAGAGGTAAATCACATACTTATGATCTTAAGTTTTCTTATGAAAGAATATAGTATGCCTGTTCACATTGTCAAATATTCTTCTGTGTGCCATTCTAGAGGATTTAAGGTTTTTTCCATTAATTTATTGTATATTTTTGTTAATATATGATTATAATATTTACAATTTATTCTCCTTTATGTTTATTTTATAAATTGGGTCTTTAATTCAAAATTCTGAAGGGCTTTGTTTTAACCTGAAAAGGCTAGTAATTTTTGTATATTCACTTTATAACTTACTTCTTCCCTGAATTATTTTGTTAATTTTTCAGTTGTTTTTCTGGAGCTCCTTAATGTCAAATCTCATCATCTGTAAACATAATTTTATCACATACTGTCAATTTTCTTGCCTGCAATTTTGTACTCCTGTCTAATTGCATTGGTTAGCATTTCTACTAAAATATTAAATAATAGTCGTGGTAACATACTATCATATCCTTACTTCCATGGGAATACTTCTAAGTTTGCTTTTGAACTGAGATAGATGTATTTTATCATATTGAGGAAGTATTCATCTTCTTTTGTATACTACTTATCAAGAACATTTTTTGAATTTTTAGTTAATGTGGTTTTTTTTTGTATCATGAAATTATAGTTTTCATCCACATATTTATTTAAAAAAATAAATGGATATCCTAATATTGAAATTTCATTTTATACTTGGACAAATCTTACTTGTTCATGTTTTACTCTACCGTTTATGCTAATGGACTCTTTTTTATAATTCTTTTTAGAATTTTTGCACCTATATTTATAATTGAGACATGTATGTAGTTATTTTTGCTGTAATACTTATTAGTTTTACTGAAAACTTATTAGTTTTTCCATAAAAGTCTTATATACTTCATGAAAGGAATTTGGAACTACTTCCATATCTATGCTCCGGAATAGTTTAAATAGCATGTATATCATTTCACATGGTATGAAAGAGCCAATGTATATACTTCTAATTCCAGATTAAGTGATATCACAAAGGTAGCTTGAAATCAGTCATGATGACGGTATTTATACAACAGAAATTGGCAACCATTATAATCATTACAGAACAGGTCCTTTTCCCCTCCCCTCCACTCCTGCCAAGACCCAGTTGCCCAACATTTAACAGAATGCTATTCATCTATTTTTCCAGTGTTTGGTAAAATTTTTCTATAAAACCGCTTGGACGTGGTACTTTGGGGGATGAAGTGATAGGTCCTTGTGAACTTTATTTTCCCTGTGGAAATCAATCTGTTTCAATTTTCTATCTGTTCTGGAGTCAATTTTGGGAAGTTACATTTTCCTAGAAAAATATCTACTTAATCTAGATTTTTAGATATTCATATAAGATTAGACAACATTGGTACTTTGAATTCTTTTAATTTTCTCGTTTCTGTGGCTTTTGTTTTTCTTTTAGTATATTTGCTTGTTTTTTTTTCCTTCTATTTTTCTTTGGGAAAGTACTTTAGCTTTTAGATTTAAAAATTCCTTGTTTTCATTTTTCTTTGGTATGTAGCTGATCTTTTTATTTGCTGTTAGTCAGATGCTTAATATATCTTTTACATTATTTTGCTTCTTTTATTAAATGAATATATATACTTAAATCTTTTCATTTTCCTATACTAATTAGCTTAGATTCATCTATAAGTTCTAACTGGTTTCACTGTTATTCATTCTAGAATTTGGACTTGTACATTACCTTTGACTTGAGATTTTAAAGTATCAGGAAATTCTGGGTGAAAGGACTTCCTGCAATCTGATTTTGTTATTTCTGGCTATTATTACATTGTGACATGAGAGTTTTTCCACTACCTCTACTTACTAAAATTTTGTTTTGTGTCCTAGTATATTATTGGTCAGAGTCAAAAATGATCACAGCGATATTTCTGGTCCCTTATGCTCTTCCAGAACTTTTCCCCTCACCATGATAAGGCAGAGTCTATTTTCCTTCCTTTGAACCTGGGCAGGAACTTGGTGACTATTGTGATGAAAAGAATGTGGCCAATGTAATGCTGTATGACTTCAGAGACACAGGTCATAAAAGATAACATTACTTCTGCCTGGATCTTCCCCTCTCTTGGGACTCTTGCCATTGAAACTTCACTACTATGCTATGAAGAAGCCCAAACTAGGCTACAAAGAAAACCACATGGAGAGGCAGTGGGGTCCCCAGCAAATAGCCAACATCAACCACCAAACGCGTGAGTCTATGACTGCTAAGATAATTCTAGCACCCAGATTTCAAGATTTCTATTGAGCCTCTAGACATTATAGAGATAAGTCATTCCTATTCCTAGGGTAGAGGGTTTAATACGCATTAATCACATCTACCATGATAATTTTTCTGTTTAGATCTTTTATGTTCTTATTTTTCCCTCATTTGATCTTTCAGTAAATGAAACAGGTGAAGTAGAGCTTTCTATGACTAATATGTTTTTCTATTTCTCTTTTCATGATCTGTGATTTCTCCATCATGAGTATCAGCACTTTGTTATATGTGTGTTCATAACTCCTATAACTAATATGAATTTCACCCTTCAGCATTACAAAGTACCCTTCTTTATCTTAGTTATTGTACTACTTGAATTCTACCTTGTAATATGCTGTAAAGAACGTAACCTCTGCTTTCTTTTTGTTCACATTCATCTATCCTATTATTTCAACTTTTCTGAGTCAATTTATTTCTGCTTCTTTTGTATAACATAGAGCATTGGATTTTGCCTTATAAGCCAACCTGAAAAATCTTTTAAAGAAATGAATTAAGCGCATTTATACTTGTTCTATTACAGAGGTGATGGGTCTTACTTCTGTTATGTCATAAGAGCCAAACTAAGTAGCTGTGACAGTTATCTTCTGGCCTAGTCCTTTAGAGAAAAAGTTTGCTGACCTCTGATCTAAATTATAATATTGACCACAAATAATGTCATATTTACCCTAACTTCATGGTTCTGTTATTTTTGTTGGTGCTCTGCACATCTTATTGCGTTGGGTAGCACCACCAGGGGAATGTGGAATAGTCTTTCCCTGTTTGTTCTGAGATTTAAATGGGAATATTTGTCATCAGTCCTTCTTTTGTATGCAGGTTGCTGTACATTTCTGGCAGATATTCTTTATCGAGTTGGGGAAGCTCCCACTATTCCTTGTTCGTCAAGAGATTTTAGAAGAAATGGTTATTAAGTCACAGATCTCTCTCTTTCTCTGTCTGCATCTAGTAACATTATCATCATATATGATCTTTTACTTTTTAATATGCCAAGGTGACACATTTACTGATAAATTCCATAGTAAACTATCCTTTCAACATCAGGATAAATCTGACAGCTAGACTGAGGTACTGTGTGGTAAAGCGCACGATGGCTCCGGTGAGTCCAACCACTCTGTGAGCAGTTTCTGTGAATGTTATGAAGTCCAAGGAGAAAGAGAGGTTGCTGGCTTGAGAAGACTGAGTGTGGGCTGGTTCTTGGGCACCTTGTGCCCCCACCAGTTTGCTCACCTCTAGGGGTGTTCTGTAGTGTATGTTTTTTTCTGTATTATAAAGCCTATTGATTGCCCTGAAATGGTTGCTATGGGCACCTTTGAAAATAAATGGCCATTAATTTGTATCCTTAGCATGCTGATTTCAGTCTTAGGTGTTCCTGTCATTGAAGCTCCCCTAATGAGAAGGAACCTTCACCTCAGGACTTAACTGTTACAATGTTTTCTTCATTTACTGTTATTCAACTCTAAATTATGTTTAATAAAGTAGAAGTAGTATAAAAACAATAAATTGGATCTTCTATTTAGCAAATAAAAAAAAGTATTCCATCAGGAAATCCAGTTGCAAATAGGGAGTTGTCTAAAATGTGGAGAAAATTCCAACACATGCTTCTGTGTTAGATTCAATATTTTCTCTGCACTTCAACAATGATAACTGTCTCTAACATCGAAACATTCACTATAGATTCTGTGCCAATTTTTCTTTTTAGTTGAAACTATATACATATATATGCATACACATACGTATTATATATATATTTAATATATATGTATGTGTGTGTACATATGTGTGTATGTGTGTGTGTGTATATATCTCCTCCTATTTTAAAAGATAAATTCCCTTTCTAACTGAATTATATCTAATCTCTGGGCCATTCCTTTCATTTTACAATACAAAGCTATGTGAGATTAAAAAAAAAACAAAAATTTATCTGGGAAAAAAATACTGACATCAATCCTATTTGGTCATGAGGCATTACTTTTTTATACATTACCCATCTATTGTTAATTTCTTATGGAGGAGTCTTATATTCACATTTGGGAAAAAATTCACGTACACATTCATTTTCATGTGTTTTCTCACCTTATGTAAGTTAGTTATGGAATCTTAGTAACATAAGATGAGTAATTTCTCATCTTTTTTGTTTTTTGAAATAAAAAGATGGAGTATTTCACCTCTTTGAGGAGTATATGGCTATTTTTCAGCTTCTATCATGGTTTCATTTTTCCCTATTTAGACTTGTATTTCTTCTTGAGACAATATTGCTAACTTAAAATAGCCGGCTTTATTTAGATTTTTACAAAAATTACTGGTACAAATTTCCATAGTGTTTTAAGATCTCTTTATTCCTAGTGTTATACAATCATATCTAGTTTTTGTTTTTGGTTTTGTTTTTTTTTACTTAGATCATCTAGGTCATTTTTTTTTAAGTATCTGTTGGCATGATTGTAAAATATATTGCTCTTTGTTAGTATTTTATTAACTCCTTTCATATGCCATTGGGTTGTTTTTTAATAAGGATATAGAAAAATATATTATATTTTATTTTATATCCTCTTTTTCATAGTTTATATTTTTAGTGGGAAAAATCTTTTACTTACTGTTTTTGGCTACGTGCCACAGTTTTTAAGATATTACAGTGTTATCACTTCCATTTACTTTTAAAGATAAAGCATATTATTTTCCGGCACTTTATTTGTTACATGTGTTACTCTACTGTTTTTGCTGGACACTTTATAATTCTGTTTAAAATGTTTGCACCTATATTTATAATGTCTTATTTTCAACATATAATTGAAATATCTTATTTTCAAATTATAATTTATAAGTTGAAATTTATATATAATTTATAAGTTGAAAAATTCAATGAACAAATTGAATTTAAAAGACAGAAATAAAATTCATATGGCCAATAACATATCATAAGCCCAAAGATTTATTTTTAATTCTGTAATGCTTTCTCTTTCTTCTTTTTGTTGGAATACACAACAAGGAGGTATTCCTTTTTAAACCTAATTTCTAATTTTACTTAATTATAATCAGTTTATTTAAACTGGACATGATATACTTTTCTTTATGACAAATTTTGTGGGTAGATTTTGTGACTTTCTTTTTAAAAATAATGTCATTCTGTCTTTGATTTAACAAAATGTGTATGTTGTGAGATTTCTGTTCGCTTAGGTGTCATTTTCTGGAGGAGATACGCTGAAGTCTTCATCTGTGATTGTGATTTTTATCGTTTTTCTCTTGTATTTCTAGAAGTTTCAGTATTATGAATTTCAAAGCCATGTTGCTAGATGCATTAAGATTCACAATTATTATAGCTACCAATTATATCTTCTTAGTTATACTAAATAATCCCTCTGTGTCAGTTCACTCATCATTCTGAGTCTTAATTTGTGTGATAATAACACTGTTATCCCTAGGTTTTGCTTTTAGCAGATATCTAGTATTTTTTCCCCAATTCCTGTATTTTCAAGCATCCTATGTCATTTTGTTATACATTATCTCTTAAAAAGCATTTTGCTTCACCTTTCCTTTTTATACTAAATCTAAGAATGTTCTGTCTTTTAATTTAGCCCATTCCCATTTATTATAACTTTTACATTTGTTCCAACTCTTGCCATCTGATTTTACTCATACTTACTGGTCTGGTTTAGCAATAGCTCAGTTGCTTGATGCCTGAACTAAGGATGGGGACAAGTATGCAGACCCAGTAAGGAAGCCGAAATTATTGCCTGCTATAAGGCCCCCAGGAGTTTTCCCTCTGCTTAGAAAACTCCCGAAACTGGTTCTATCTATCTATCTATCTATCTATGAAACAGGGTCCAACTTAGGTGCTCAGTCTAGAGTACAGTAGCTAATGACAGATTCAGTCATAGTGCATGACACCCTCGAACTTCCAGGTTTAAGTCTTCCTCCTGCCTCAGTCTACCATGTAGCTAGGACTATAGGTACATGTCATCTCATTTGGCCATGGAGCTGCATCTTAAATTCTGTTGCATTTATTCTGGACTGTGATTAATCTCTTCAATCCTACCCTTCTGTCCATCTTACAGAAAATCTACATAGTTTCTGATCAACAATACTACCTCTTCTTTCTTCTCCAATTTGCAATTGCTTTTAGAGTTACTGTTGTTTATTTCTATAGGAAGAAGGGTCATATCATTTCTTTCATTTCTACGAATGCCTTGAAATAGTTTCCTATCTTGGGCACAGTAAATGGTGTTAAAATAATCCACTGAGAGACCATTAGGCTGAAATGGTTGCAGCACCTTTCATTCCTACATAAGCAAATGAAATCCAGGCCAATGTAAACAAAAAAAAATGAAATTTAGGCTTAATCAATCAGAAAGTGCCAATTAAACTTTTAACCAGGGACTTTGACATGTAGAAAGTTTTTCTTCTGCAAATACCTTATGAAGAAATTTCCCCTTACAACCTCTCAGTGGATCCTTGAACAACTTGTAGTCTATGCTGCCTGATTCATGAATCACTATCTGCTTAAATAAACTTTTTTTTACGATTTTAACATGGCTAAGTTTAATAGTTAATGATGACCTACAGGTTCTGGCTCCTGATATTGTTCTGGTTACATCTACAATTGTCCCCCTAGATTGCACTCCCCAGCCATGCTGGCTTCTTGATTATGCTTCATATGTGCCGGGAATGCTCTTATCCACCTTAGGATCTCGCCCTTTCTCAGATCACTTTCCTCTCAGATATTCTCAAGTCTCCATTTCTCACCTCTTTCAGGTCATTACTGCAGTGTCACCACCTCAGTGAAGCCTTCTCTGGCTATCAAATCTCAAGTCACCAATATATACTCCCTCGTGTCCTTTGGCTGCTTTTGTTTTCATCTTGTTACTTCCCTCTAATATACTACCTGGTGCTTTTATTTTTATCTTAGTTATTGATCCTCTTTCTCATTAGAATGCAAGGCCTTTGAAGGCAGAAATGTCTGCTTTATGTGTGGCTGTATCCCTAATGTTTTGAACAGGGCTTGACACACATAGCACATGTTCTGTAGATATCGCTTGAAAGAATTAATAAATTTCTAGAGATTGGGAAGAAGAAATGGAGGCAAATGAAATATGTTCATTATGCAATCTTAGTTCCCCGTGGGCCTTCGAATCATCCAGATATGTCACCATTCACTGACCTACCTGACCTGCCCTTCAGGGGACCTTGACTATTTGATTTCAACATGGTATGAAATAAAAGTTCCAGGGGGAGCAGGGGAAAAGAAGGGAGAAGTTAGACGTAAAAAAGAAAGCTGTCTCTTGAGAAAAGAAAATTTGTGGATGGGAATAGTTATATGGTTTTCCTTAATCAAAAACAAAAAAGGGGACTGCATCTTATCCCCTTTGACTCTCCTTGATTTAGGAGAAACTGATGAGGTATAGCAAGATAAATAAAGGAATAAAGAACTAATCCACAAGGGAGAAGACCGCTTTATTGTTCTCACACAGATGTCTGTCCTAACAACAGAGGATGATTCCCCCCCTTTGGTGAAAGGTGAGAATAGAGTTGGGGGTATGGCAATTTAAATTGGGACCTCTGGGCAGTCTGTTGGGGAATTAGCACTGCATTATTTTCCTGGCTTCCCACCCCCTCCTGACATTTAGTTGAGAAATATTTGCCCTGGAACAGTGCATAGAGTTTGCATTATTGTCTCTGAGGACCACAGATTGACCCCACAGACTAAGGAAGCTACAAATGGAAATTTCCAAGTTGCTGTCCTCTTTTATTTTCATGCTAATGCTTCTGCAGAGAGTATTTAAGGAAACAGATGCAGAAGAACAATAAAGAGCTGAGGACTAAAAACTCCTCTGGCAACACGGTCGTTCCAGTGTGATCTTCCAGCTATCTGTGCTTGCAGAAGTCCAGAGGGGTCAAAGGGAAACCTGATTTCAGTTTATGCAAAAGCTGAGCTAGCACTGACATAGAGAGCCCCAGATCAAATTCAGGTCAGGATTGGGAAGTTGTGTAAATTTCATTTCGCTTCCTTCAGGCTACCTCCAAAAGAGACCAGCATATTCTTCAGTTAAAGGTCTTGGGGGATAGTGATTTGCCAATTTCCCTTGCCAATCCACACCTGAGTTCAACAATATTCATCATCTGCTTGGATCTAAACTAAATGGCATTCTCTATATTTTCATCCCCTGGCCATTTCCCTTGTATTCTGTACAACAAGATAAACTAGTTGTTTTCCCCTAAGAATAACCTCATCCTGAGCATAAATCCTCATGTGGGAGACGTATCAGAGCAAGACATTCTGCAAAGCCAGATTGTTTCAACATTCTTCTCCGAATGTGCAAACAAAACTTAATACATTTTATTTTGCCCTAGACATGGCTTGCAGAGGACAAG
Source organism: Perodicticus potto (assembly GCA_963574655.1). Taxonomy (NCBI): domain Eukaryota; kingdom Metazoa; phylum Chordata; class Mammalia; order Primates; family Lorisidae; genus Perodicticus; species Perodicticus potto. Next base: position 6,013 of record CAUYRH010175638.1, on the reverse strand, counting down.
CTAATCAGAAAGGTGGTAGACTAATCATATCTAACTCCTGTTAAGGTAATCTGCCCCATGCTCTCACCTAGATAATGATCAGAAATTAGACAAGACTTTCTTCTACATTTGGTCTTTCCCCAAATTCTCTTTCTCACTTGGAAATTACCCAGGGAAAGCTTCTTTCAATCCAGGTCTTATCTTCATCCAAGACTGATCTCTCCCTTCTCTGCGCACTTACATCTAACTTGACTTCTGCTTTCGATTTGTAGGTGTTTGTCTCCGATTGGACTGTAGGATTCCTGAAGGCAGAGTCCACCGCTTCTACATCTTCTACATGCCCTGGTGCAGGGCATCTTCTACATGCCCTGGTGCAGGGCTCCCTACTTTAGGAGCTCTCCCAAAACCCACACTTGACTGACTGATGGAGGAAACAGAAATGGACCCCTGCGGTGACCTGAAGCATATGGAATTCTGAGTAAGGGAAATGAAAAGGCAAAAAAAGTCAATACCACACCCTTTATAAAATACACACATCCCAACAAATCCCAGGTTATTGGAAAAGTAACAGCCCTCTCCCCAGACCAGCTCCAACCAAAAAAAAAAAATCATCAGAATGGATAAAGAAACCACAGTAAATATTAACGGCTGGAAAGAGGAGGCTGGAGGACGACAGGCTGCACCGAGCAGGTGTTCACCTCACTCAATTTCAACCCATTTGCAGCCAACAACGTCATCATTTGGCCTTCTTGAGCTCACCGACAGGCCATTTTTCATGATTTGACCATTTCTGGCCAAACGCAAACTTTTTAATTAAATGTACCACATGATTCCAGATGTTTGTTTATTTGTTCCAAAAAAAAGGTTATAAAATCACTACATGAGGAAAAACCTGGGGCAGGGGTAAAGTTTTCTATATGGGACAGGGAAACAAAGGGAGTTGGAAGAACTGGGACTGGGAAATGAATACTAGGCAGAGATCTCAGCAGAAGAATTTATACCGAAAGCATTGGCTTCAAACTGCTCCCCTTCCAGAAGCCCAAGATTTGGGAATTAAACACACTGGACACTTAATAGCTTTTAGAAGAATGTTGCTCATCTTTAAGCCAAAGACTAGAATGAGGACAAATTTTTGTGGCTGCTTTGCCTGCTTTTTGTATGTGTGCTCCTGTTGCCACGCGCTCCACTACATTAACTCCACCAGTCTTCCCTCGAACAGGCCAGATCATGGTTTGTGCCTGAGTGGTGGGAGAGAATCCTGTGTCGGGGAAGGGCCGAGAGAGGGGCAGCAGGCGGAGACCACAGCTTCCCGCACACCACACACACTGGCTTCCGCACTGCTTTCTGGCTCTCTGTTTCTCTTTCTCAAAACATAATCAGTCACTTAGTCCATTGTGTTTGCTACAGAATGTTCGGCAAGGTCCTTCCTTTATTCCCTGTGCCCCCAGCCAGCCACCCCAGGCCTTCATCACCGGATGCTGGATTGTTTCCACATTATCCTGAGCTCCATGTCTTGGTTTCAAAAGCCAACTTCGGAAATATTCTGAATAACACAGGGAGGGAAAACATAGACTGTCCCTTTTCTCTGATGGCTGAACCCGGGTGGCTAACACCATCAGCAGCTTCAAAGGACAACTCCACAGTTCCCGGTGGGTTCTCTTTACACAGCCTGCACTCCCGCTCCACTGGCAGAATCTGTCCTGGCCCCAGCTGTCTTCCCCATCTGTTACCACATTGTTACCTAAATTACCTTTGCTAGAAACCTATTTGGAGGCATCACAGTCTGCAGACACAGAGCCTGGTATCTGAAAATCTAAGCCTTCTAAAACCAGAACAAACTTCCTCCAGTCCCATCCCACTGTGGCCCCTCTGAGACCAAGCTCTCCTATTTCCAGTTTCCCCGGCATGCTGCTTACAGATTGATAATCTTATAGAACAGTTTTAAATCAAATACAGACCTTCTGCCTGTCCGAGGCCTGATATGACACGGACCTACTCTATATAAGGGATCTTTTTTTTTCTTTTTCAGAATGGAATCTCTTTCTCTAGCCAGTTCTATTTATTCTTACCTCCATGCTTCTTCTATACCCATTTCCCTGTTAGGAGATGCCCTTCTTTTGTACTCCACTTACCTACACCCTACATGTCCTTCAAAGCTCAAAGCCAACAACCTTCAAACAGCCATGCCCGATTATTCTATCCTCATTCTCATCTTCTCTAAATATTTGTGTAGTACCTATATGGCTTTAAACGTGGGATGCAACTCTTAATCAAAAAATACATGCTATCTTGTTTGGTTGCCATTACTTCATTTTCAGGATATCCTCAATTAAACCTTAAATTATCGGGAGGTAGAAATGATAACACTATTTCTGAATTCTCCACAAATCCTAACGTGCACTTTGTATAAGCTAGGTACTGAACAGAGATTTGCTGGAGGGATCCTCGAATGACTGTGCTCAGAGCAATCCTTGTCATTTTTGACCATGTCTCAGTTCTTTCTTGGTAACGAAAAGGGCAAGAAACAACCCGTGAGTCTAAAACATTTGTACATTCAGAATCTTCCACCCTGTAAATTCTAGGCTTCTATTTTTTAAGATAGAGGGAGCATGTTTTTGCCACCACTTTTCATGGGGACTGTCTGTTGTGGGGAGGGTTGTCTTTCTGACCTCTCGTTTTACAGACATACGGTTTGTGATCATTTAGAGGGCAAGGAAGAAATGGAATCCATTTTTTCCTCCTTGTTTTGCTGCTGGGGCAGACGAACCAGATTTGCAGCCCTTCTGTGTCTATGAGTAGACCACAGTTCTGCCCAAAGAACAGAAATAAAGCAATCCTGGAGACAGCAAATGAAAAATCATCCTTGGAGAAAAAGGATAGGAAATGGACCCCTATGGATTTCAAATGCTTAAGGGAGGTTGCTTAAAGTTCCTGGCTAAACTCCACGCCAGTCTTGGTAATAGTCTAACGGATTCATCCATCTTCAGATTCCACTTGGCTTGCTCTTCCATCACTGCCACCCTCCCAGACAGCGAGTGCACACACGCCCATTTATCTATATATATGCGGAAGTTTTAATCTACACTACCCTCCATTCCAATCCAGCCGGCCCGGCTGAGCACAAAGTGAAGCTATTGACCCTGCAAAGTAGCAGGGAGATGAATTTGATGACCCAGACCAGAGTTTTTAAACCATTTCAGCAAGGTCTAGAAGCAAAAGAAAGTACAATTTATTCAGCACTTAGTAAAGTCCTTTTACTTTGGAACAGGGTGCAAACACTGAAAATAGACTCCCACTGCCACGCAGATAAAATGAACCTGTCAACCACTACTGTCAAATCACAAGTCACCTCGATTAAAATAAAGGAAACTCTAGCATCTCTCGGCATCTGAAAATGCCACCAAGACTACAAGCCCATAAAAGCATTATGAAGGAAAAGAAAACTAAACGAATGGGTTCTGTTGAAAATGTCATCAGAGGAAATCATTTTACATAATTAGAAAATGCTAATAATAGTTCTGCACAAGGAACCAACACACTCTTCCCCCACACAGCCAGGGCAAAGCAGTGGCATGGGGTCTAAAAAGAGGGGTGCCATGGCCATGCTCTTATCTGACAGGACCCCAGACAAAATGTGTCCTGTCCTTGCCACCAGGAAGTTTTATTTTCATTTTTCTTTTTCTTTCCCTTTTTTTTTTTAAATAAAACATTTTTCAGTACACTTTCCATGAGGGAAAGTTGAATCTGTCATGCTTCTATGAACCTTCAATGAATCAGTGACAATTTTTTGAGAAGTGATTTGATGCTTAGCTCTCTTAAGAGACTAATCAAATTATTGCAGAAGACGAAAGGTAATCTGTAAGCATGCTGCCTTTCACTGAGTCTGATTCCTACCTGGCAAAGCCACCAGAACTATCAGATTGTTTATTCCAACTTTGTAAACAGTCACTGAGAACCAACGGGCAGTAGGCAAAAAACGACTCCTTGATATTGACCTATTTTGCTAGCCTAAATAAATACTCTGTTTTTCTGAGTCTTTGCTGTTGTTCTGTGTAGATGCTGTTTATAATGATCAGCTCTACTTAGCCCTGTGTGTTGACATGGTAAGATCATAGAAATATAAAAACCAAAAATCAACTAAAAGAGACAGATTGCTTCTATCAGGTCTCAGAACACAGTACCCCAAATTATGGCACCTTGGCTTGCTGATGGCTTTGAACTGAAAATCACAAGAAGTCCCCAGAAGCAAGGTCTCTCTGGCCTTCTCTAGCACCTCTGCCTCCATTCCTCTTTCTCCCCAGAAATGAATTATAGAAATCAAAATTTCTCCTCCCCAAAGAGGACGATAGAAACTAGAATCCTTTTCCTCCAAAGCAAGCCATACAATCTAGAAACGTCACTGTCTCCCTTCTTCTTTGAAGACTTTCATTCCAGAAGGGTCTTGCCCCATACCCAAGAGGAAGAAATGCTACACAAAGAGACAGAGTGGAATCTGAAGGGACAGGCCTTGCCAGGCCTACGAGTACCTCTATGAGTACATCAGATCTTTCGTCTAATCATCTCTCTATATGGCTACCCATTCTCCATCAATCCTAATCATAAACATAGTCAGTTTTCCCAGAGTCTTCACTTCTGAAGATCCCCATGTCATGCAAAACTCTGATTAAATTAGCAATATTTTTCTCTTATTAACCCATCTTTCGTTATAGGGGTATCAGCCATTATCCTCATCATGGGTGAGGAAAAGTATCACATGTTACTGCCCCTCTACTTCCATATCCTTTCAGCCCCAAACAAATTGTGATGAACAGTTTAGTCATCATTCCTGTGAGCCCTCCGGGAAGCCGCCTTCTTACTGGCATGAAGTTTTTCTGGCAACATCTCCCCATCCCAAACATCTCTGTCTACACTGCTACCTCTTCCTATGCATCCATTTAATTTCCCTTTTATTCATTTCACTTTGGCTGATTTAATGAGTTGAAGCAAAATACTCTGTATTTATGGCTTCTGTGAAAATGTATTTTATACCTCAAGTTAAAAATGTCTTAAAAAATAAAATACATCCACTGTTTTTCCTGTCTTTTCTTTCTTTTTTTTTGGATGGTACACATTGAGCTGCTTCTTGGAGATATACAGAAAAATCAATTGCTAAGTATAAAATGCAACTCACATTAAGGAAACTGCAAACGATAACTAATTATGATAAGTTGCTATATAAATTACTCTGTGACAGTTGCAGCAATCAATTTCAAACACAAACAGACCAAGCCTCTGGTTGGAGAAGATGATGAGCATCTAAGAACTGTGTCAATAAAAATAATGGGAAGATTGCAGACCATAGTCAAACAGAACGGTTATCATCTGCAAGCAAGTTTTTATAGCATATTTCCTCTTTTTTTTGCTTTCTTTTTATTATACATTTCTAGTTCAAATCTTAACATGGCAAACTGATAATAGCACGTCTGCAAGACTACATAAGCATCAGGAAATAAATAATTTAGGGATGTTCACTGGGCTTGCAATTAATTTGCAAATGGTATATGCAGACAGATTGGGATGCTCCGTGTGATAGATGTTGGCAAGGTAGGATTACAGTAGATGTGCTGGATTATCTGTTTTAATATCCCTATCATCTTTTTCTAAGAAAGGTCCTCTCTGCTGCCAGCTCAGAGAACTACATTTCTTAGAATTGGCTTCAATGAATCAGTTGTGATTAGAGTCAGCCAAAGAGACGCACTGGAGTATGAATTCAGGGGCAGGGCAGTGAATTACAGGGAACATTTTCTAAGTGATTATGAGAATCCTGGCCCAGGTGCTGCAGGTCAGCTAGTCCATAGGAGACTTCTAGGTGCTCCTGAGATCCATGGAAACTTTCCGGCAAGCTCTCTATTTTTTTATTTTTATTTTTTATTGTCTTTATTATTAAATCATAGCTGTGTACAATAGTGCAATCAAGGGGTACAATGTGCTGGTTTCATATACAATCTGAACTATTTTCATCAAACTGATTAACATAGCCTTCCTGGCATTTTCT
>CAUYRH010175632.1:0-12473 GCA_963574655.1 Perodicticus potto | reverse complement strand
CATATAGTGATTAAAAGGCCATGAAGGCTATGTTAAATAGTTCAATGAAAATATTTCAGATTGTATATGAAGTCAGCACATTGTGCCCCATGATTGCACCAATGTACACAATTATGATTTAATAAAAATTTTTAAAAAAAGAATATTCAGTAGAGATGGGGCATACCTCAAAATTATAGAAGCAGCATAAGCCAAACCTATAGCTAACCTCATAATGAATGGGGGGAAATTGAAAGTATTCCTGTTTAGAACTGGAACCAGACAAGGTTACCCATTTTTACCACTTTTATTCAATATGCTGCTGGAAGTCATTGTCAGAGCAATCAGACAAGAGGGTCAGGAGAAAGCTTCTAAATACGGATCAAAAATGTTTTCACATAGTAAATGAGAAAATATCATGAATGTTATATCAATCAGGTTGATAAAAATATCTCTGATTGTATGTGAAGCCCGCACACTATACCCCATGACTGAATTGTTATACACAGCTATGACTCAATAAAAAATAATAATAATAAAAAAAGAAGATCCAAATGGGGAAAGAAAAAATCAAATTATCAGTTTTTGCTGACAATATGGTCCTTTTATGTAGAAAACCTCACAGATTCAACCAAGAGACTCCTGGAATTGATAAATAAATTCAGCAATGTCTCAATGTTACAAAATCAATATACACAAATCAGTATGCCAACAACAGTCAAGCTGAGAATCAAAAATTCAATACCTTTCATAGTACCAACAAAGAAAATAAAATACCTAGAAATATATGTAACTAAGGAGGTGAAAGACCTCTGTAGGGACAACTATGAAATACTGAGGAAAGAAATTGCAGAGGATATAAGCAGATAGAAAAACATACCATGTTCATGGATTAACAGTTCCAATATTGTTAATACGGCTATACTACACAAAGTGATTTAAAGATTCAAGGAAATCCCCATTAAGATCCTAATGTCATTTTTCTCAGATCTAGAAAAAACAGTTCTATGTTTCATAAGGAACCAAAAAAAAAGCCCAAATAGTCAATGCAACCTCACATAACAAGAACAAATAGGGAGGTATCACTTGACCAAGCTATGCTACATGGTTACATTAACCAAAACAGCATGGTACTGGCACAAAAACAGAGACATAGACCTATGGATCAAAATTGAGCAACCAGAAACAAAACCATATTCATATTCCCACCTGATCTTTGAAAAAGTAAACAAATAAACACACTGGTGAAAAGAATCTCTATTCAATAAACAATGCTGGGAAAACTAGATAGCCATATGTAAAAGACTGAGTCAGGATCCACCCCTCTCACCACTTGTAAAAATTAATTCATGATGAACAAAAGACTTAAATCTAGGACATGAAACTGTAAGAATTACAGAAGAAAGTGTTGGAAAAACTCTTATAACTATCGGCCTAGGGAAAGAATTTATGAAGATGACCTCAAAAAGTAATCACGGCAATAACAAAAATAAACAAATGGGACTTGATCAAATTAAAAAGTTTCTGTATAGCCAAAAACACAATAAACAGAGTAAATTGGCAACCTAAAGAATGGAAAAAAATACTTGCATGCTATATATTTGATAAGCACAGATAACCAGAGTCTACAAAGAACTCAAGCAAATCAGCAACAAAAACATCAAATAACCCCATTAAAAAGTAGGCATAAGACATGAACAGAAACTTTCCAAATGAAGATAGCCTGATTGCCAACAAACACATAAAAAAATTGCTCAGCATCTCTAATCATCAGGGAAATGCAAATCACAATGATATCACAATGAGATATCTCCTAACCCCAACGAGAATAATTTATATCAAAAAGTCCCAAAACAACAGATGCTGGCAAGGATACAAAGAGAAGGGAAAACTCATTCACTGGTGGTAAGATTGCAAACTAGTATACCCGCCATGGAAAGTAGTATGAAGATACGTCAAAGAACTAAAAGCAGATGTACTTTTTGATCTAGCAATCCCACTACTAAATACTTAACCCAAAGGACAAAGAAAACATTTCATCAAAAAGACACTTGTACTCAAATGTTTATAATAGCACAATTCACAATTGCAAAGATATGAAAACAACCCAAGTGCCTACCAAAACATGAATAGATTAATAAAATGTAGGATTATGCATAACGTGGAGCATTACTCACTCATTTAAAAAAAAAATGGTGATCTAGTATCTTTTGTAACAACCTAGATGGAACTGGAGGCCATTTCTCTAAGTAAAGCATCCCAAGAATGAAAGAACAAACATCACACATACTCAATACTAAATTGGAACTAGTCAATCAACACTTATATGCACATAGGTAAGTAAAATTCAATGGAAATCAAATAGGTGGAGGCGGTAGAGGTAGGGTAAATTCATGCCTAAACTGTTGCAATAAACATATGGATGCACATCACACTTAGGAATTAGATTTAAAAGGTACAAATGTAAATTATGTAACCAAAATGTGTGTAACCCTGTAACATGCTGAAATTTTTAAAAATGTCTCTAGACCATCTCAAAGCATACCTGTAATAATAGATAATAATATTCAACTTCTAATATAACTGAAATGAGCTTTTAAAGAAATTTCAAATGTGTCAGTCTAGTTACATTTATTGAATAAAGTTCACAAATGGACATCCCTTGAAAATGAGAGTTCTAGGAGCTTAATACAAACTTTCCTTTCTGCATTAGCACAGAAAAATATGATGTTTCCTTAACTTGCATAAGTCAATTAAACTCAGTGGTTCACTAAATTAAAAATGAGAATTATATCACAATCTGAACCCAAAGGAAAAAATGTAACTAACCTTGGTAAAGTAGTTTTCCCCGCTGTTATTTGAAGTCTGTGGGCTTGGGGTAGAGAGTATTAGGTTTTCCCTTGGAATCAGTGTTCTGTTGAGAACTGGACTATCACTAACACTTCCAAAACAAGGTAACTCCAGGACGGGCCTTGGAGTAAGAGTGTTCCGTAAAGATCTGTTCTTCTCTTGCTCCACAAGAAGCTCAGTCCTGACCTCTGCTAGCTTCTCATGACCTCTGTGAATATTGCAAAAAAAAAGAAAATTATTCTAAAGAGGTACATGTATTTCTAGGGTATTTCTAACAAACAAATAATTCAAACAAAGTAGGAAGGAGAGACATAAATGGTTTTCAATGTTTTATTTCTTAGCAGATAACACCTGCAGCCTTCTGCAATGCCCTTCCTCATAAAATTCTTGAGGATGCCATTACAAATACTTGCATTTAAAGAGTAACTATGTGAGGTGATAAATATGTTAATAATTGACTGTAATAACCATTTCACTATGTATAAATATGTATCAAAACATAATGTGTTCCAGCCTCAGCAAGAGTGAGTGAGTGACTGTTGTAGTGAGCACCTGTAATCCCAGCTACTTAGGAAGATGCAGCAAGATGATTGCTTGAGCCTAGGAGTGTGAGGTTGCTGTGAGCTATGATGATAGCACAGCACTCTATCCAGGGCTACAGAGTGAGGCTCTGTCTCCAAAAAACAAAAACAAACAAACAAACAAAAAATAATGATTTACTCCTTAAACATATACAATAAAAAAAAAAGCTGAAAATACTTCTATTAACAAACTATCCCTCAAGGACACTTTCAGGCATTTGCTTTCATCACCTTGTGTATTTCATCCATTAACTGGGAAAAACTAAGCATTTGGCACTGAGGAATAATGCAGAGCGACAACTTTTAGGGGAGAATGAGACAGCTGACCTGGTGATCAAAAAGAACTAAAGCAGCTTCTAAGAAAATTAGCAACTAACATTGCTACCAAGGCACCAGAGGTGGAACCTGCCCTTTCTGTCTTCTACACACCTGACTCTCATCATGACTGAGGTATTATTACTTTTTCTTTTTTTGTAGAGACAGAGTTTGACTTTATCACCATTGGTAGAGTGCTGTGGCATCACACAGCTCACAGCAACCTCCAACTCCTGGATTTAGGCGGTTCTCTTGCCTCAGCCGCCCGAATGGCTGGGACCACAGGTGCCCGCCACAACGCCTGACTTTTTTTGTTGCAGTTTGGCCGGGGGCCATGAGGTATTATTTTTAACCACTTTATGAATTTACATCCTTTTTTTTTTTCTTATTAAATCATAGCTGTGTACATTAATGCAATCATGGGGTACAATGTGCTGGTTTTGTATACCATTTGAAATATTTTCATCAAACTGGTTAATATAACCTTCACGGTATTTTCTTAGTTATTGTGTTCAGACATTTATACTCTACACTTAGTAAATTTAACATGTACCCTTGTAATCTCTATGTTAATCACTCCCTATTTTATAAGTTTGCCTGTATGAGTTGAGAAACTCTGCAGGATAGTTTGTCTCAAGGCTCCCTCTAGTGGCAATACCAAAGATCACAATTTGGTAAGTGCCAGGTGTGCAGAATAGTAGTAGTAGTTGATCTTTCAGCTTCAGTGTAATCTTCCAAAAAAAGGTTAAACATGTAAATAGCTCTATTCAGAAAATTTGAAAAGAAATTTTATAACAATGCCACTGTATAAATTATAAATTCTCAAAAATAATTTGCTGAAAGATAATAAATCAAGTTAACTATATTAAGAGTGAAAAATGGAAGGAAAGGAGAAAGGAAGGAATGAATGAATGGAGGGAGGAAGGAGAAATAAACTGTCCTGAACAAATATTTTAAAGGTAAATTCATTCATTAACATAATTCTCCAAAATTATTTTATTTAGTTCATTTTCACTTCCCACTAATCTCATGTGTCACTATCATTAGAAATTATGTTTGTGAGGAGTAATGAGCTTAATTTATTTTCTATAACTCTATGTTTTGACTTACTTGTTCAGTTCATTTGACAAGGATTGTCTAACTTTTAATTCTTCTAGATAGAGGTACTTATATTTTTCCAATTCGGTTTTATTGAAGTCTTCTTGAGAAGTTCTCATTTTGGAGATTTCAGATTCCAGATCTCTAATTCTGAGTTCCATCTGACTTCTCATTGAAGCCATATGATTCTCTCTTAACTGCTCTAAGTTCTCTTGAGACGCTGCTTGAGCCTAAAACAAATTTAAAAAGATAAATTTGAAAAACAATGCTAATTAATAGATATTTGTTACATTTAGTTTTGAGACAATGATTTAGAGAGCAATTTTTAATGTGTGCAAAAAGAAAAAGAAGCTAAAGTTTAAAGTATTTATCAATATCAACTAAATTGATAATTTAATTAGAATTATATAAAACAGAATAATTCTTCATGTTAGTATTCATGTAATCTAATAATCCAAAGAATAACAATCTATTAAAAAATTTTAGTGTGAACAATATAATTTGTTTGATTTTGAGACAAGAGTCTTACTCGGGCTCCCTGGGTAGAGTGCCATGGTGTCATCATAGCTCACAGGAACCTCAAACTCTTGGGCTCAAGCTCTCCTCATGCCTCAGCTTCCCAAGTAGCTGGGCTGCACAGCTAATTTTTCTATTTTATTTTATTTTATTGTAAAGATAGTGTACCACTGATGCTCAGTCTGATGCTGAGTCTCAAACTCCTGAGCTCCAGCAATCTGCCCATCTCAGCCTTCCTGAGTGCTAGGATTGAAGACCTTACTCACCAGGCTGGGCCTGAATGATATAACTAAGAAAAAGTCTAGTGTATGAACTAATGGCTTAATTTCTAAATCACATTTTTTTTCTTTCCTGATAATGTTGTTTTACACTGACTGGTCTTGACAATCTTGTTAGAGGATCATTGGAAACTGAAACATGTAAAGGGAGAAATGATGCCACCTTCCTTCTAGAAATCTACAAAACAAATTGCTATAAGGAAAGTAGAGGAAATTTATACAACATGCATATCCAAAATGTAATTTTCAGTGAAATAAATGAAAGCACCTTACAGATAAATAAACTAACCTGTAAAAATAGATTGACTTCTTTTAACTTTTCGACAATATCCTGTCTTGCTCTTTCTTCAATCTCCTGTTTATACCGGTCTACTTGTTCACGTTCTACCATATCCATCCCCATATGACTTCTGAGATTCACTACTTCTTCTTCCAACTTGCTGTTCTTCTTCTTCAGCTTTTCACATTTCTTTTGTATTGCCTTCATAGACCAAAGCTCTTGTTGAAGACTTTGATTCTTTGCATCCAAATTCTGACATTTTAAAGATACAGTTTCCAGTTCTGCTTTAAGATTATCAATCTGCATGAAGAAAATTGTATAGTTTGATAATGAAGGAAGTAGGTTGAGAATACCAACAAGTTTTGAAATAAACTTAGTTCCAATAAAATGTTATCTATATGACAGCAGATGCTTAAAATATGGACCCTTCAATTATTTAGAAAATCAGGAACAAAGTTAAAATCACCAGAGTTACAAATATGCATTCTTTACTCTCCTCATCTTTGCCATGCAACATTTTCATTGATCTTAGACTTTTATTTTTCTCTGACTCTTTCATGTCTTTCCCCCTTAAAATGACTCTAAGTTACCTATTAGGAGAAAATCTCTTACCTATTATCTGCAATCTACACTCCTCACAATTTCTAAAGAAAGTTTAGGAATATTATATGGAGTTATTTAGGTCTGAGTCAAGAAATGGCTTTGAATAAGACTTTGCAAACAATACTGGGCATGGTGACTCATGCCTGTAATCCCAACACTTTGAAAGACTGAAGCAGGAGGATTGCTTGAGCCCAGGAGTTCAAGACTAGCCTGAGCAACATAGCCAGACTCCATCTCTACCAAAAAATAAAAATAAATAAAAGAAAAAAAAAGGACTCTAATAAATATAAATGTAGATTCTAATGCTGTACGCCTTTTGTGTGAGAGCAAATGTTTTATGCAAATTTGAATTGTACTCCAAGAAGTAATGATTGAGGTTAAGAGGTAATTATCTTCCAGTATAAACGTTTGATGATATGATCCATACATTGTTTTTGGGGAAAAAATGCTTTAATTCACCAACACTTTGTTACTTTATACAAAATAAGGAAGCATATTAAATTAGAGCAACAACCAAAAACTCATTGGAATTGCTGTGGTACTGAGTTGGAGGGAACTACTGTCCTTTAGACATAATGATTATTTGATTTTTTAAAAGGTGAGTGTAATGGACATTCCATTTGATCCCACAATCCTTTTACTAAGTATCTACTCAGAAGGAAAAAAAAAAATCACTTTATCACAAGCACATTTACTCCAGAATGTTTATTGCAGCTCAATTCACAATTGCCAACACATGGAAGCAACCCAAGTATCCATCAACCCATAAATGGATTAATAAACTGTGATAGAAGTATGCCATAGAGTACTATTCATCCATAAAAAAGACGGAGACTTAACATCATTTGTATTTGCCTGGATGGAGTTGAAACACATTCTTCTCAGTAAAGTGTCACAAGAATAGACATGAAGTATCCAGTGTAACTCAATACTAATATGAAACCAATAGAAAAATAACTATGAGCACACACAGGAGAAAAACACAAGTATATTCAAGTGGGGTCTAGTGGAAAGAAGGGAAAGGGGAAAGGGAATGAGGGAGGGAGATCCGTGTGCTCTCGCCTAAGGGGCGCAATGTAAAGGTATACAGCACACTCCCTGGGTGAGTTCAGACTTCCCTGAGATCAACTACAACTTGAACTTTACCTTAGAAATGCAAACAATGTAGCCTAATCTATTGTACCCTCATATTAATCTGAAAGAAAAATATAGGTATATATAATTTTAGAAAAGAATGAAATCATGTCATTCACAGAAACATGAATGAGCTTACCTCCATTATGGTAAGCAAAATAAGCACCAGAAGAGATATACCACATATCACTCATGTGTGAACTAAAAAACAAACAAAGCCAATGGAAGTAGAAAAAATTATAGGTATTATAGGCTAGGAAAGGTTAAGAGGAAGTAGGAAATGGAGAGGTTTGCTTTTTGTTTTTAACAGAGATAAAATTATAGCTAGACAGAAGGAAAGATTTATGGTATTCTCTGGTCTTTTTGGGGTGAATATGGTTAACTATGATTTATTGTATGTTTTTAAAAAGCCAGAAGAGAGAATTTTGAGTGTTCACAACACAAATAAATGATCAATATTTGAGGTGATAGATACACTAATTAGCCCGATTTGATCATTGAACACTGTATGCACATATTGAAATATCATTCTGTATCTCACATATGTATTATTATACATGTCACCTAAAAAACGGAAGCCAGGTGCAGTGCCATGTTGCTGTAGTTCCAGCTACTTTAGAGGCTGAGGTGGGAAAATTGCTTGAGCTAAATAACATGCTAAGTGAAAGAAACCAGTCATAAAAGACTATGTACTGTATGACTCTATTTATATGAAATATCCAGAACAGGCAAATTTATGGAGGCAAAAATCTATGGAGGACTGGGGAAGGTGGCTGGACATGAGGAGGTGGCAGTGATTGCTAATGGATTTGGGATTTCTTTTCACAGTGAAGAACATGTTCCAAATTGACTGTGGTAATGGTTACATGAGTCTGTGGATATATTAAGAGGCAGTGTGTTGTACAGTGTGTTAACTATGTGGTATGCAAATTATAGCTCAATGAAGTTTTTAAAACCTCAATGGTAGGATCAATGTAATTTTCTCAATTGACGACCTTCCTACATTGACCACCTCCTTAATGCACCACATGTACATGTCAGCATAGTGGACCTACTTCCTTATGTTGACCATCTTTGTATGTTGACCAGTTTGTTACAGTTTCTTGGGTGGTCAACTTACAGAGATTCTACTGTAAGTTGGATGTACATGCCATATAGGATCTGAATATTTCTATGCTTTTATAATATATTTAAAATGAAAGAAAAATTAAAATGCCTATCTTTTCAAATAGTCTATAAATTAAGCTAAAAGTCTGCATTTTGGAGAACAGTGTAATGGCCTTTTTGTACTAGTTATCCTGAAATCCATAAAACAAATATATTTGATTCTGTGTCTATTGATAAAAGTAAAGATAAAAAATAACAATTCTCTGGAAAATTCCATTGAATATTATCTTCTGATTTACCTTGGCTTGCCTCACCCTGGCAAAAGAGAAATCACTAAAAAATACCGCTCAATAGAGAAAAAGTCTCTCGGCTTATGTGAGGAAAGATGTATGAACCTCAGCTTTCCTAAGGGTAAATATTATGAGAAAAAGTGTATGTAGTTAATTTTTAAATGGTAGAATGAAAGTCAGACTTTAAGAAATACGTACATCATAAAAAAAATTAGTGTACCAAAACACTTTATACTATTCATCCATTTAGCTCAATCTAATTGAGCTATAGATTAATTGTTGACATGCTAAATTTCATACATACTTTAGCTCTGCTTTGATCTAATTTCTTTTTGGAATCCTTAGTCTGGTCTTCCAAATGACTGTGACAAGGTGATAAAACCTCTAATGACGCCTCGGACCTAAATAGACTTTTTAGGGTATCATCCAGTTCTTGAAGTTGTCTCATAAATACCTGGTAAAATATTTTTTTTTGTAACTGATGTAACAAATCACATTATCACTTAATTATGTCAATAATATTTAACTCTAACATATATGCTTGGAAAAATATTACCACATACATGGGTTCACCTTCTTTTCCTCATTTGTACACATTCCTATTTATCAGGGAGTTCAGTTAAGGTCACAGAAGGTGTTATCTTTCTGTTAAGGTGTCATTCTGTTACTCAAACAACAGATTTAGCCCATTATTCCTTTGTCCCTTGTTGAATGTGAAAAGCTTAACGGCTAACTGAAATCTCAAAAAGAAATACATACGTAGGTGTATTTCTATGTATACGTAGAAATACATACATATGTATTTCTTTATATATTTCTTTTCCTATATCTATTAATAACTTATGCCTTAACCTCTTAAAGTTTCACAGGTGACACAATGTCTTTACTCCAGATAAAGCATCTCTCAGCTCTTATTTGCTGGAAAGAAGGTATGTTTCTATGCTGATATAGCAAATACATTTATAATCTATATATTTTTATATGCAACTAGATTCAACACTTAGCCAATTTTACTACTGGTGGTAGTAAATTCTACACTGTAAAATATTTTCCCTTTTCTTTACTAAAAGCTCAAATCAACTTTGGGGTCTCTCTCGCATTCAGTCGTCTGCTCAAACCCTTCCACTAGATTCCTATCTCAGAATAAAGGTGCACAGCTCCAGGTAACCTGGACTCCACCTCCCTCCCTGACTTCAGCCTACAGCTCTCTCCCCTATTCACTGTATTCCTGCTAGAGGTGAATCCTGCCACCCCCTCATCATTCTGGAAATGGGGACCCAATAAATCACAGAAGCTGAACTTACACTGGACAAAGTTATATCTAGTATATCCAAATGACAGTCATTCAGCCTTGAAATGAAATTAATGACCAACTTTTTTATAAAAACATTCAAAGTAAATTATAAATACCAGTGAAAAGATTAAATTAAATTTGACTTTGCTAAAAATTCACATTTTTCCAAATTATGATTTAATAAAAGGTAGTTCCCTTTAAAGAATTGAGAGGTCCTAACAATACATAATTGGAGACTGAAGTATTTCTAGACTTCAGTCAAATTGACATGATTAACAATAAAATTATGGCAACTGTAATATATATCAAGCTACTGATAGAAAATCATTATGAGATAAGCACTATGCTTCAGTTCATCGGAAAAATCTGGAATTAACTGTCAAAGAAATACATTTAATTCTATCTTAATTTCAAAATACTCATTACAGGTACAAGCATTTCTGCTTACCTGATTCATTATCTTAAAATGTGGCAACATAAAAACATTACAACTATTATTTCAGTAGTATAAGAATGCATTAATATTAGCCTATATCTATTAATAACTTATGCCTTAACCTCTTAAAGTTTCACAAGTGACACAATGTCTTTACTCCAGATAAAGCATCTCTCAGCTCTTATTTGCTGGAAAGAAGGTATGTTTCTATGCTGATATAGCAAATACATTTATAATCTATATATTTTTATATGCAACTAGATTCAACATTTAGCTATAACCAAATGTTACTTTAAATTTTCTTTCAGTAAGGTTGAAAAATATTTCTTTCTTAATACTTACTTCTCTTTCTGCTCTCTCTTTTTCATATTGGTGCAGCCTTTCTTTCAAGTAATTACATTCATTGATTAATACATTTCTCTCTTGTCGCACAAGCCTTTCTTTTTCACATTCAACATGAACTTTTTTTACAAAAGCATGAAATTCATCTTCAATATTAATTACTTCCTTTTTGTTATCAACAGCTTGGTTGCGAGCCTCCTCCAGTTGCTGCTGAAGCAACATGTTTTCTCTTTGCAGTTGAGATAATCTCTGCTCTACAGATGCTTGCTCTCCTATGTATTTACTAACTTTACCTTGTTGGTTTTGATACATTTGTTCAATTTCCTTCATTTGACCCTGTGTTTGGCTAAGGTCTCTTTGTACAAGTTCTAAAAATGAAGTCTTTTCTTTGAGAGCATCTCTTGTGTGATTGAGTTCACTTTCTAGGCTGTTGCATTTATGTTTGGCTTTAGAAAGTTGTTGAGAAAGAATCTCATTTTTATCTTTTAGGTTAGACATGTTACGATTAATTTTGTCCTGCACATTAAACCACTCATCTCTTGCCTCCTGGAAAGCCAGTTCTAAATCTCTTTTTGATGTCTGACTTTGATCACAATCATGTAGTGCAGCAGCCAGTTTAGAACGGTATGATTTAACTTCTGTTTCCAGTTTTTCCTTGTCTTGGTTTTCAATCTCCAGTTTAGAATCCAGCATTTTATTCTCAGCTTTCAGAACATTCAACTGCTCACTATACTGGGATACTGTTTTTGTTAATGCTTCTTTATTCAGTTTCATAGTCTTTTGAAGATTTTCATTCTTTTCTTTTGCAATCGTAATGTCCTTGAAATATTTCTCTTCCATTTCCTGGTTATGTGTTTTTATTGTATCTATTTCCAGTTTTAAACTTGCAATTTCATTCTCCAACATGTGATTTTTATGTGACAGATCTTTTTCTTTTTCACGTCTATGAGAAATCTAAGTAAAATAAAAATTTTTTTAAGTTTTTTCACTAGCTATCAATAAAATGACATACAATGATTTCCTCTGAAATTGAAGAATAACCTGTCCGTTTACACAATGAAACATTTGCAGTAAGTGGATAACTAACTGGACAAAACATTGGATCAAAATCTTAAACTTTATAGAGCAAAAATTCTCCCCAAAATCAAAACTTTATTTATTTATTTATTTTATTTTTTATTTTGGGGGGTTTTTTTGAGACAGAGCTTCAAGCTGTCACCCTGGATAGAGTGCTGTGGCATCACAGCTCACAGCAACCTCCAATTCCTGGGCTCAAGTGAGTCTCCTGCCTCTGCCTCCCAAGTAGCTGGGACTACAGGCGCCCACCACAATGCCCGGCCATTTTTTGTTTGCAGCCATCATTGTTGTTT
>CAUYRH010175628.1:0-24226 GCA_963574655.1 Perodicticus potto | reverse complement strand
GCACTCTAGCCTGGACAACAGAGTGAGACTCTGCCTCAAAAAAATAAAAAGTCTTGAAATCAGAAGTTCTCAGGTTCCCCACCCCAGCAGGGTAGATACCCAGAATATCTAATTTGGCTTTTGTGATTACTCTCAGACAATGTTAATCCTTCCCTCTTTGGTATTTGAATTGCCGTCTGAGTAATTTATTCAATAAACCGCATATTTTTTCTTGAGGTTGACTTTATAAAATAGGGAAAAATCTCAAGCCTCAAGGACTAACAAGCAATTTGAGAGACAAATAGCAATACATTGTCTTAGAGGGTCTTAGAGGTGACAAGTGCAGTGAGAGGCACCGGTAGGATGTTTCACGTAACACCAACGAAGCATGATTGGTTCTGCCAGGGAGAGTTAGCAGAAACTGGGCAGAACATTCTGATTAGTCTTCATAATAGAATAAACATTTTCCAGGTTAACAGAAGAATAGCCACTGTAAAAGAAGGAACCAAGTATGTATAGGCATGGAGCTGTGAAACAAGCTTATGTTAGTATCCTGGACTACTATAACAAACTACCACAAACTGGGTGGCTTAAAACAACAGAAATTTGTTCTGTCACAACTCTGGAGGCCAGAAGTCCAAAATCAGTGTGTCAGTGGGGTTGGTTTGTTGATGCTCTGAGAGAGAATTCATTCCATGCCTCTCCTCTAGCTTCTGCTGCCTGATTAGCAATCCTCAGCATACCTTGACCTGTGTAACTCCAACTTCTACCTCCACCTTGACATGGCATTCTCCTCTGTGTCTATGTCTTCGTTTTTATGGCCCACCCTATATTAGGATAATTATAACCCCATTATTAGGTTTCAAAGACCCTATTTCCAAATAAGGTCACATACACAGGTACCAGGATTAAGACTTAGACATATCTTTTTGGGGAACGTTAGTCAACCCACTGTCTTCCCCGAAAACTGTAGGAAAAGTTGCTTTACCAAGTTGCATATGGCTTTATTTCAAGTTTTTATTGTGTAATGCAGCCTTCCATATGTTATTTTTCTCTTTTACACTTTCTTTTTTTTTTTTGAGACCGTTCTCAGTCTGTTGTTCAGGCCAGAGTGCAGTGGCAGTCTGGCTCACTGCAGCCTCCAACTCCTGGGCCCAGCCCCTCTTCTAGAAGTCTTCCGACTGATTGCGGAATCTGTGGCTCCACAAACCACTCCCTCATACTCCCTAACTAGTCACTTAAGATATGCACAGTCTAGAAACTTTGTCAGCAGGCCATGGTTGGTTAAGCGTGACACTCATGATCATTTTTAGGCATCATGTCCCTAATAATGAACATATTCCTCCATTTGATACTGTTTAAATGGGAAAACGAGTTTTGGCTTGGGTCATGTCCCCTCATGGTGCCTTTTTGAGCATACTAGCCTCAGGCTTAGAGCTGGATGTTCTCTAGCAACCTCATGAAAACAGGTCTTGTTGTTTTTAGCTCCCACACCATTCACAGACAGTTCAAGGTCACAAGGAAAAGGAGTCACATAAGAAAGCAAGAGCCAGCAAAGGTGGATGAGAACCCTTAAAGAACCCAGAATTCACACCACAACCTGTGTGCTAACCAGATACGGCCCATGCTGGACTTCCACAGAACCTAGGGCTGTTCAGCTAACTCAGTGAACACTTGAGCATGTAACTTGAGCCATGTCTTGTCCTGGCACCTAGGGCTCCCTACCCTTAAGGACCAATAGCTTTTTCTTTAAAGTGTGAGACAGATGCAAATCCCATTCAGTTATACAACACATTCTTTTAAATTTCAAATTAATATGAGGGTACAAATGTTTAGGTTACATTGTTTTCATTTCTAAGGTTAAGTTCAAGTTGTAGTTGAGCTTTTCACCCAAGGGGCGTGCTGAACACCCTCACCTTGTGCATACTAGGTAAAAACCCTCACTCCTTTCCTACAACACATATTTATGGGATACCTGTCAAGTGCCAGGCATTGCTCTAAACTGACAGTACAGTGGTGAATCAGATGTGCTGACTTTGGCTTGTTGGAGAGAAGCTCTTCCCCTCAACAGGGCAGGCTGGGACCACTGATCTCTTGATCACTGGAGGTGAGCAGTCAAAAGCTGGGCCTTTTATCGTGGGTGCTGGTGAGAGTGGGCCAGAGATGGGGACGAGCCTCCCAGGAGCTTTTATGAATTCCCATAACTCTAGATACTAGAAATGTCACTCGCAATTAACTGTACCCTTCAGAAAGGCCCCTGCTCCCCTTCCATCCCCCGCTACCAGTGAGCCAGTGAGGTCCCCAGAGATTGGGGCAGAGCAAGGAACCTCCCTGAAATGGAAACCATCTGCAAGCCTTTCTCACTCTTCTCTACCAGCCCCCCTTGCCTGTCGGCTTTGCCTGGTTGATCTTTCTGGGAGGGCAGCCTGTCAAGAGCCTGACTGAGGCCGCCTCTGCCTCAGCCTCTTTTCACACCCAGCCTCATCGTCCTGGACAAGTCATGGGTCACTGGCCACTTCTCTTCTGTGCTTACACCAAACTAATCATCTCTTCCTGGTGATTTGCATGACAACCCTCCTGCACTTAGCTGCCCAGGGGAGTTTTCTGGTTTTATCGGTTTCATCGCTTCAATTAGCTTTGGCCTCCTGGGTCACGCTGGATTCCTCACCGCAGACCTGGCCTTGGAAACCTGCTTGTCTGTGCGCCAGGTCGTGCTCACAGCACCATCTTGCAAGGGCTGAGAAGACTGTCAGCCATGGCAAAATTCATGTAGTGCTGGTGGATATCAGAGCTGCAAAGGGCCTAAAAGATGGTCTACTCCACTCTGGCCCATGTACTTCACCCCCCATTTCACAGACAGAGAAATGAGGCCTGGCAAGTCATACGTCAAGTCAGAGGCATGGCCAGACCTAGGCTTGAGTGCCCCCCTCAAGTCCCCTGCCTCTCTCTACCACACTTTGTCAACAGAAAACAGTTCGTCAGAAAACTTCAAGTTAGTAGTGAGTGGAAAATGTGTTTCATGCTTAAATATTAATATTTAAAGAGGCTCAAATTAATATTAAAGAGGCTCAAAAGCTTGTTCCCTCCAGGCACCTTCTGCAGCTATTGGAGAAACCTCTGGGCACTGCCATGACCTGGGCTGTGGCATGGGTGGCTGGGGCTGGGGGAGAAGAGGCTGCCCTCTGGGACCAGGAGCCAGGGCTCCACTTGCTCTTCAGCACTGCATGGCACGCCCCTGGAGTAGCACCTCCCAGAAGTATTGTGGGGAGCTGTGCACGAAGGAACTTCAGGGTGCAGGGGCTAGACTAGATGGAGAGAAAACTGGGAAGTAGGAGCCCTAGCAGACCAAGTAAATAGGAGGAGAAGCCTGAAAGACGAAAGCTCCCAGACCATCAGGGGCCATGTCCCCAGTACTAGCTGTATACTGTATTATCTTGAGGTTTCCAAGACAAACTGTCAAATCAGAAAGTTCTACAGCCCCAAGGACATTCAGAGATTATCAAGTCCAGAGGCCTTTTGGTACATGAGGGGACACTGAGCTTCTCAGCCCACACTGTCAGAGGCAGGGCCACGACGGGTGCGCAGGCTGATTCCCCGGGTACGACTCTTCCCACAGGGCTGAGAGCCAGGCCTGGGATAGGGGATGTCAATAGCTGGGTCTTTGACCCTTTTTGGAACCCTAGAGGCTGGTAAGGCAGAAACACCACAGAGGAAAGCTGGGATTTCTCTGTGACAACAAACTTGAGGTGCTGTGAAGAAAATGCTGTGGTTGGGCTGGGGAAAAGAAAGGCTGCGAAAGTGAAATTCACCTTTTTTAAGAGGAGGAAACTGAAAATGTGTTCTCCATCCCATGCAAATGATCTGCGGCCTCTGTCCTGCACCTGCAGCAGCTCCCGGCATACACAACAGGGCTGGGGCCCACACAGTCTGCATGGGGCTTCCAGCTCCAGTCCCAGCAGGGGAGCAGGAGCACAGGAGTCCTCTCTCCTTCTGTGGGGGTGCCTGAGATGCCCGAGCTGCACTTGTTGGGTGTCTGCCCTCCCTAAGGCCTGCCAAGGATGAGAGCGACCCTCCTAGGTAACCTAGCTGAGGTGACCTCATTAGGAACTACCCTCCTGGGGACAGCTCCCAGACTCCCCTGTCGCCCCCATTTCTCATCGTCTTCTGCCACTCTTTCCTTGGTTCTACCTCTCAGGCACCCCAACCTTTTCATCCCATGGTCTGTGCTAGAAATCCCTCTTTTCCTTGCTTCCCTCAGCCCTGTCAGAAATTCCATGGGAGGGCGGCGCCTGTGACTCAGTGGGCAGGGTGCCAGCCTCATATACCGAGGGCGGCAGGTTCGAACCCGGCCCTGGCCAAACGGCAACAAAAAATAGCCAGGCATTATGGCAGGCACCTGTAGTCCCTGCTACTCGGGAGGCTGAGGCAAGAGAATCGCCTAAGCCCGGGAGTTGGAGGTTGCTGTGAGCTGTGTGACGCCACGGCACTCTACCGAGGGCAATAAAGTGAGACTCTGTCTCTACAAAAAAAAAAAAAGAAAGAAAGAAATTCCGTGGGAAATCTTCCCTTCTGCTCCAGGCCCCTTGCTGTCTCCCTCAGCTCTGCCTCCCAACCTCCGAGGGCTTCCTTATCCTAGCCCTTAGCTATAGCTTATAGTTTACGTTCTGTCTCCTGTAGTAGCTCCAGCTCCACGAGAGCAAGGATTTGTCTGATTTGGGAACTGTATCCCAAAAGCCAAGCACTTTACCTGGCACCTGTTAGAGGCCAGGAATGGCAAACACCCTGTCTCCCTATCACATTGCTAATAAATCATGAGCACCTTTCCCTTGGACACTCAGAAGACTTCTCACCACAGGGTCTGGGTGGGCACTCCCTGATGAGATCTGCTGACCAGCTCAGAATGAGGGGAGATGCTGCCACTTACTTCCTCACGACACCCTCACTCCTGAAACAACCTGGGCGAGAAACACCACCTTTCTCAGTCCTGTCCTCACACATGCTCACATATGCACACAGGCACACTTTCTCACATGCCTATGCACACACTCACGTCATACACACACAATTGACAACTGTGTAGCTCACACACACACACATCCACTCCCATCAAACATTTTATGAGTTTCAGGGCGACCCCTGTGGCTCAGCAAGTAGAGTGCTGGCCCCATATACCAAAGGTGGTGGGTTCAAACCCAGCCTCAGCCGAACTGCAAAACAGAAAAATAGCTGGGCATCGTGGGGGGCACCTGTAGCCCCAGCTACTCGGGAGGCTGAGGCAAGAGAATCGCCTAAGCCCAGGAGTTGGAGGTTGCTGTGAGCTGTGTGACACCACAGCACTCTACCGAGGGCGATAAAGTGAAACTCTTGTCTCTACAAAAAAAAAAAAAAAAAAAACATTTTGTGAGTTTCAGGAGTTTGAGTAACAATTTGGGGGCTGCAAGGACAGATTACATTCCCCAGAGCAGAACTGTCCTGCCCGCTCCCTCCACCCACCCTCTGTCACGTCTTTCTTTCTTTCCTTTTTTTTTTCTTTTTTTGTGACAGAGTCTCACTTTGTTGCCCTTGGTAGATTGCCCGTGGCGTCACTGCTCACAGTGACCTCAAACTCTTTAGCTTAGGGGATTCTCCTGCCTCTGCCTCCCTAGTAGCCGAGACTACAGGCGCCCCCCACAACGCCCGGCTGTTTTTCTGTTGCAGTTGTCTTTGTTGCTTAGCTGGCCAGGGCTGGGTTCGAACCCAACAGCCTCCGTGAATGTGGCTGGCGCCGTAACCACTGGCGCCGAGCCTCTGTCACGTCTTTCTCAGTACCCTCCCTTCCTCCAGAACTGCCCCACTTCGGTCCCAAATTCTTGTCCTTTAGTTTTGTGGAGCCATTCTTCAGCCTACTCTGAAGCTGGGTTTAGTTCATTCCTGTGCCCACAGATCCCAGCCAACCAGAGTCATTTGAGTCACATTTCGGTCTTGTTTCAAATATCATTAGAATAAATGAATGGCTACAACAGAGGATCTTGTCACAGCTCTCCATTCCTGCCTTAAACTAACAAAGTCAGTGACAAAATTCATTTCTTAAGTCCCTGCTCAGTGCCGGCACTGTGCCAGGCATGGCAGCTACTGAGAGAGTAGTTCACCCAAGAAAGCGCCACAGCCTATGGCAAAAGTGACACAGAAACAAATAGTGATGAGTGCAGAGTAGAGTCATCCTGTCCTAGAGGCAGGGGAACAATTCCCTGCTGTGATGGGAAGGGCAATCAACCTTCAGGCAGGTCATCTCAGGCAGAAGGAACAGCATGTGCAAAGGCACCACAACAACTCGCCCACCCTTGAACTTCACATAAATGGAATCACCTAACATTCACTCTCTTGTCTCTGGCTTTCTTAGCTCAACATGCCTGTGAGATTCACCCATGTGTAGAATATTTTAAATCTTCGTTGCAAACATTGAGAGTTGGGGTGCTGAACTCGGAGTAGCCCAAACTTAATACAATAGTTTCCTAATCACCCCACCACAGAAGCAAGGCTCTCATGAAAATTAGCTTTTATCCTCTCTTGTAAAAGCTTACACAGAACATAAGCCTCAAGGACCACAATGTATAGCGAGGTCCCACACCTCCCCTGAGCAGCAAGAATCTCACTCCAAGTCCACGACTTAAGAAACTCTATTAAACCCAGGGTGGATTTGCCATGCCCGGTGGTTTTCTATTTTGTCTTTTAACTTTTACTTTAAGGACTTAATTTTAACAAAAGAGCCAAATTACCACCAAGCTTTAAAATGAAGTTGTTTAGAGGTGTTCAAAATAGGCTTTGGAATATGGAACTTTAATTAACTTTGGAAGACAGAATTAAACAGCCCTTGTGGTCTGTATCATACTTTGCAAAAGGCAAGGAACAGAGAGACCGGAGACTGGAGATGTCCACTTTGGATAAGCACTGGAACCATCTGAGGAGATTTAAAGTCCCCGATGCCCAGCCTGCACCCCCAGGCCTCTGGCATTGGAATCTATTCAGTTGGGAGTCAGACACCACAGTTATTTTTTTAGCTCTCAGGTGATTCCAACGTGCATCCAAGATCAAGAGTCTCTAGATTGGTTGAGAGCAATGAATGAGAAATCAGGAAAGGAAAACAGGAGTGAGGCTGAGTGACAAAGATAGGCCTTCATACCAAAATACAGCTTAGCTTTGGAAAGAACCAAGAGGACTGGGCTTAAGCCTGGTGACATCAAGGGACATTTCCATCCTCTAGGGAAGAGTTCTGTTAACTATTCTTTAGAATTGTGTTCCCCTGAAATTTGTATGTTGAAGTTTTAGTCCCCAGTACATCCCCAGAATGTGACTATTTGGAGGCAGGGCCTTTAAAGAGGTGATTAAGTTAAAATGAGGCCATTGGAGTGAGCATCAATCCGCTCTGACTGGTGGTGTGATGAGAAGAGATCAGGACTGGCGGTCGCCCTTAGTTCAGTGAGTAGGGCACCAGCCACATACACCAAGGCTGATGGGTTCAAGCCCAGCCTGGGCCTGCTGAACAACAATGACAACTGCAACCAAAAAAATAGCTGGGCATTGTGGCAGGCACCTGTAGTCCCAGCTACCAGGGAGGCTGAGGCAAGAAAATTACTTAAGCCCAAGGGTTTGAGGTTGCTGTGAGCTGTGATGCCACTGCACTCTATTAAGGACAACATAGTGAGACTCTGCCTCAAAAAAAGAACAAAAGAGAGAGATCAGGACATATGCTGGGACACCAGGAGTATGCAGAGGGATGGCCAGGTGAAGAGGCGGCAAGAGGGTGCTCATCTGCAAGCTGAAGGGAAAGGCCCTGTTGACACTTTGATTTTAGATTCTGTTGTTCAAGTCCCCCAGTCCGTGCTACTTCATTAGGGCAGTACTGGCAAGCTAATCCAAGCTTCATGTCACCGCCTCAGTTGTATGTGTAGAGTCTTGCAAGTGTTACTCCTTTGGCCCAGTATTGACACTTCCAGGACTCTACCCTAGAAAACTAGTGAGAATGCCTGCCCTTTAAGAATTATCAACCAAGATGTTCATAGGGGTCAGGCAGCCATATCAGCTCTGGAATGCAGGAGAGAGGAGGCAATGAGCAAGAGTCCAGAAGATGTGGCTGAGGTCCCCAATCACAGTACTTGGGGTAGCGTGGGTAAGCCAAAGCACAAACTGGAGAGCCCAAGACTCCAGATCTGTATGTTTGTGTAGGGGAAGAAGTGGCACCCATAGGCAACTTAAACTTTAAGGACCTCAGAAGGTAGACAGTGTCCTGGGATGAGGTGATGGTATCTCAGGACAAGATCTTGAGTTGAGGCCTTGAACCTAGAGCATCTCTGGGATTCTCTTAGCTGATATGTTTTCCACTTTGTTTTTGGGGGGATGGGGGGATGGTTATGATATTTTAGAGATGAGGTCTTGCTATGTTGCCCACCCAGGCCAGTCTTAGACTTTTGGGCTCAAGCAATCCCTTTACCTCAGCCTCCTGAGTAGCTGGGACCACAGTGTTTTGGGTTTTTAAATAAGATCAGACTGGAAAGGATTCTTAGTGATTACCCTCATTTAATTTTGTAATGACCTTTTGCTGACACCCCACCCAATTTACAGAGGGTACCACTGAGACCCCCAAGGAGGGTCTCAAGGGAAGGGGAATGTAGTTGGACCAAATACTCATGAACTAAGAGGGCCCAAGGGTGTCCATGCGTGGCCTGTGTCTGAAGCCTGGGCTCACTTGGCAGCTGCCAGAACCAGGACCTCATAAGATGCCCCAACCCTGTCTCCAGCCACCCAGGAGGCCCCTGGACCAGTCATTTCAGGAGAGCCACCAGAATAAAATGCAGAAATGTGCCATTGTATTTACGAAGATTAGTTCCTTCTGAATTTCTGTGGGGTATTTTGGTTGGGTTTTTTTTTTTTCATTATCCAGATTAGCATTAGGTGAATTCCCATGTGTAAAGAGTTCTCATTTTACGAAACCAGCTGTCAAAGTAGAAGTGGGCGTGCAGCTGGTTTGCCCCTGTTTGAACAGTGTGTTCAATGGGCAGAGAACATGGAGGCCTGGCACGCCCCACCCAGCGCAACCCTAACATGAAGTCACCTTGCTGTGTAAACAGGGACTCTGTAAATGCCACGCTCTCTTTAGTATGTAAGTACAGCATTTACTTCCATAATGAACTGTGACCCCAGGGACATTTCTGTAGTATAAGTCAGCCCTTTCCTCCCAGCAGAGTCACAGCCTAGCTCTAGAGCAGCAGTTCTCAACCTGTGGGTCGCAACCCCTTTGGGGGTCGAACAACCCTTTCACAGGGATCACCTAAGACATCCTACATATCACATATTTACATTACGACTCATAACAATAGGCAAAATTACAGTTAATGAAGTAGCAGCGAAAATAATTTTATGGTTCGGGGTGGCCACAACATGAGGAACTGTATTAAAGGGTTGCAGCATTAGGAAGGGTGAGAACCACTGATCTAGAGACTAGTGGAGGGGCAAGTTTGGGGCTACTGAGTGGGATCTTTGGAAGGAAAACAAGAAGAAGAGATGTGGGTCAGTGCTCCCTGCACTGGGCAATCACACAACAAGGCTCCATGCCTGGAGGGAGCACCCTGGAGGGGAGGCCTGCTGGTCCATGCCTTCTGCCATTTCTTCTCCTGCATCCCTTTCGCCCATCTCTGCCCAGTGAAACTCTATCATGGTCAGTGCCAGATCCAGTGCCACCTCGGTAAACCCTTGAAGGGGACCATACAGTCCCAGCAAGGCACATAGTAGGGATTCCATGTCACCCCACCCTCAGGGTCACCTCACCCCAGCACTGTCCTCTGTAGTCCACAGCACTTCACACATTTGTAGGCTTTGCTTCGGAACATCAGTGTCAAATATGCAGAACTGAATGCATTCTAAGGCTCGGCGCCCATAGCTCAGTGAGTAGAGTGCCGGCCACATCACCGAGGCTGGCGGGTTCGAGCCTGCCGCGGGCCTGCTAAACAACAATGACAACTATACAGGGTGGTGCCTGTGGCTCAAAGGAGTAGGGCACCGGCCCCATATACCAGAGGTGGTGGGTTCAAACCCATCCCTGGCCAAAAAACAAAGAAGAAAAAAAACAATGACAACTACAACCAAAAAATAGCCGGGCGTTATGGTGGGCGCCTGTAGTCCCAGCTACTTGGGAGGCTGAGGCAAGAGAATCGCTTAAGCCCAAGAGTTTTGAGATTGCTGTGAGCTGTGACCCCATGGCACTCTACCAAGGGCAACATGGTGAGCTGTCTCAAAAATTAAATAAACAAATAAATAAAAATAAATGCAGTCTAAGATCCAGTTTTTGTAAAAATGAGCATAGTTTATGTAGACATGTCTATACATGTTCGAGAGAGAGAGAGAGTGTGTGTGTGTGTGTGTGTGTGTGTACAAAGGATCCAAACAAAGTATACACTTTTTAAGAAAGAAAAAGCTGTATTAAAATTGTAATACTCCATATTCACTTACTGACAATGTTCGTTATCTTGTATATTGTATCTTGTAACTCTGTAGTTGCAGAAGTCAAACGTGAATTGAATATTACAATTTTAATACAGTTTTTTCTTAAAATGCGTATACATTTTTCACACCCTCTGTATATACAGAGAACATATAAAGAAATGTATATGTATGTATTCCATATTCTATATAATATATACACCTTTTTATATATATACAAAGAATTATGGAAGGCTACCAGCCAAGCTTTTCTTCTTGCTTATCTCTGGAAAGTGTGTTTTGCTTCCATATGAAGGATTGTTTGAATTTATTATGGGTCTGTTTTAAGGTTTTAACAGACTTTCTGAAGAAGAAATGTTTCCTGAATGTACATCTGTCTTCTTCTTGCAGGACAGTGGGAACCTGCCTCTGTCCCCCAGCACCCGCCTCAGCCAGAGCACAGAACAAGGCAGGCTGTTTATCAGATGGATCAGGGAGAGTGTGGAGATGAGTCCAGACTCCCTGGAGAGGCAGGGAAGATGGCCTCTCCCTGCTGCACCCCTGCAACTGTGACTCAGGGAGTGTTTGGTGAGGGTGTGGGAAGGTGGGAGGGAAGGGTTCTGAGTGATCATAAATTCTAAATTTGTATGTCTGGGTTAAAGACTTTTTAATGTGTAAATTTGGGAATCTATTGAGACACTGAAATTGAGGATACTAGTGACTGAGTCCTGGAGAAACGTTATCACTACATTTAATATTTTTCATTATAAAGTAACAGAATTGTATTTGAAAAATAAGAAAAGAAAAATGCATTATTACACCACCCTAACAAATCCCCTACCTGTATTTTCATGCATTTCCTTCAGGGTATGTGGGTGCACATGTGTCTTCCCCACATTACATCGTGGACTGCTCACACAATTTGCTATCATGCTTGTGTTTTACCTTGCTATTATATCCTAAGCCTTCTTTTATTTTTGAGACAGGGTCACCAGGACTAGAGTACAGCAGCAGCATCACAGCTCACAGCAACCTCAAACTCCTGGGCTCAAGCAATCCTCCTGCCTCAGCCTCCAGAGCAGCTGGGACTACAGGCGCCAGCCACTACACCCAGCTAATTAAAAAAATTTTTTTTAGAGACAGGGTCTCACTTTTGCTCAGATTGGTCTCAGACTCTTGATCCCAAGTGATACTCCTGCTTTGGCCTTCCCAAGTGCTGGGTTTATAGGCATGAGCCACCATGCAAAGGCTCCTAAGCCTTTTTTCATCCCATTATAAAGCCCCCTTATTTTAGGAAGGCAGTCAACTCTGTTAGGGGGACACACATACACGTATAATGTATTTACCCGTCATCTCTTGTTATATGAAAGTGGCTTCTCATTTTTATTATTAAATGTTTGTTTTTTAGTTTTTTGGGGGGGGGTTTACAGTTTTTGGCTGGGGTTGGGTTTGAACCTACCACCTCCAGTATATGGGGCCAGTGCCTTACTCCTTTGAGCCACAGACATTGCCCTTGCTTTTTTTTTCTTAATTACTAGATTTTTTCCCCAATACCTTCATAGGTTTACTCTCAGTACCACTCAGAGAAGCTTGGACATCTCAGGTCCATGTGCCCAGAAGCAGAGAGGAGCTGTCTCAAGGCCCCAAATACTGATCCCATGAGATAAGGAGCTTGCACCAGAGAGTAAATCAGCACACTACTTCCTTTATTGAGAAAGTCTTACTATGAAAAAAGTCCGTGGAACTGACAGGAACACGCATTCTCATGCAAGCTTCTCATTCCTTTTGTGGACATTTAACCAAGGTTTTGCAGACAGCACTGGTCTGCAGGAAACATTTTGAGTATCACTTTTCTATACAACTTCATTAAGTACAGTTGATTCATTGTGTAAAGTTTATACCCGGCTGGATTTTTGTTTGGGTTTTGGAAGAGAATAGCAGTCCTTGCCATGAGCCTGGCACTGTGCAATGGCCTTCACGTGCAAAAACACTCAAAGGCACCCCTTCCCACGGCTGTGGCCCTGCTGCTCTTGTGCTCTTGAGGATTTGCCTCCCGTTTGCCCCGAGGTGGCTCATCGGAGTGCTGTAGATGTCCCAGGCATTGTCATGTATAAGCATGAACAGCCAAGGGTGCCCCTTACAAGCCAGGAGAATCCCAGCAACTCAACTAGAGGAGCCACCATGACGATTGTGCTATTTGGCATATTTCATGGGCTCCTTAGGGTATTTTTAAAAACAGTAATTTACAACTGAAATTCAGTTATTGGCAGAAAAGAGGAATAAGATCACCAAGTGAAGGAAGGATTTTAAGAATTTTTAAGCTGAAATGTGATGTGGTCAGGTCTGCATTCTAGAGGAGAGCACACTACTCTGTGGAGAATAGATCAGAGGGATGGAGACCAGAGCGGTGACACCACTGGGAAGATTAGGACTAGAACAATAGCCAGGAGGAATAGGTGAGACTATCAGCCACAGTTCCTCCCACTGCCTGCAGCCACACCCTAGCCAGACTGGACCTTGGGCTTGGTCTTGTGATTTACTTTGTGAGTCTCAAGAGGCTTTGCATATTTCTGCTTTCCTTCTCATGTATCTACCATCACCGTGAGAAAGACCTGTCTGCTAACCTGCTGATCCCAGGAGGAGGCACATGAGTAGTGGAGCTGCCCACCAGTCTATAGACTCCTGAACACAGCCGGTAGAGCTTCACGGCCCTGGAAAGGAATGCCTGCTTAATAGGCACTGAGATTCTGGGGCTGTTTATTACAGCAGCAAAGGGTAACTGATACAGTGGGCATGGAAAGAAGTGAACAAAGGGCTGGGTGCAGGGGCTCACGCCTATAATCCCAACACTCTGGGAGGCCGAGGCAGGTGGATTGCTTGGGCTGAGGAGTTCAAGACCAGCCTGAGCAAAAGCAAGACCCCATCTCTACTAAAAATAGAAACACTGAGGCAAGAGGATTGCTTGATCCCAAGAGTTGGAGGCTGCTGTGAGCTATGACACCACAGCACTCTATCCAGGGCAACAGCTTGAGACACTTTCTCAAAAAAAAAGTGAACAAAACCATGAAATACTTCGGAAAGCAAATGGAGTTGGTGGTCATTCCGATGAGTGGGGAGAGATTAAGAGAGAGATACAGAGAACTTAGGGTTTGGCTCAGATGCCTGGGTGGCTACTGGGCCCAGTGCCAGTGATAAAGAACATAGAAGAAAAGTGACCATCCACATTAGACTTATGCCAACAGCACTCGATCCTTTCTCTCCCAGATCTCTTCTTTCTCCTCATCTCAAAAGACCAGGCAGGACCTGGGTCTGTCAGGACAAGCCCCACAGGAGCTGAATCGCTATGGGATTACATTGTCCCCTGCCACACGCAACTGTCTCACAGGCCTCTAGCTCTGTCAGAACTTCTCTCCCTGTGAAGACCCACTAAGACAACCCCTGATTTGGACAAGGGGGTGAACCAGACTTCCCAGCCATGGGGGTCAACTCAAGAAAAGCCCACAGATTTCCCAGGGCTTCTGCAGAAAGAGCAGCCTGCATCTTGTTACTTTCATTTACTTAAAATACCTGCCTTTGCAGCAGTGAAACTGCCTCAGATACTCACTTCTTTATTTCCTGCTAGATAAATTGAACTCAATTTGCATTGGATAATTATTCAATTAAGTGATAACGATCCTGTTTTGTGCAAAAATAATCTTGTCCAAAGGCCAAACAGTTTATCCTATCCAAGAAATAGGGAGGCAGTGACAGGAGGTGGCCTATTAGCATGCTTGCCATGTCTGGGCTGGAGAGATGGCCCAGACAAGTCCCCTGTTGGGGACCTCTGGTCTTATGGGCCAGAAGGGACATTGACTTGTTTTGCCCTTTGACTTTCCCTGCCCTGCAGCCACTCTTTCTGCTTTGGACAAGAAGGAGCTCCTCCTGACAGCTGCAAGTTGTAGAAAAGGCAGCTGGTCAGAGAAGGGCCCAAGGCAGAGGCAGGACCTGAGTTCTGGACTGGCTGGCTGTCCATGGACACGTCCTCCCCACTCTCGCAGAGGGGTATAGAAATAGGGGGACTGTTCAGGCTCAGATGTGATTCTGCTCCGGCCATCCAGTGCTATCTAGGTCTGAAGTTAGGTTTCCAATGGAGGAACCAGCCCAGCAGCCAAGCCCACTTCCCGTGTATTCTGCCTGCTGCTGAGGCAGATTCACACCCACCAAGGAGATGGAGTAGGGCTGAGTTCTGAAGCCTCATTCAGGAGCAGCTCGTTCAAGTCTGCCTATATGTTCATGAGCAGACAGCACCCAGCAAGGGACTTTCAGGAGCTGGAGCACTGAGTCCTATGATCACAAAGAGAGAACACCCAGGAAGTGTCCACATGCCTGCAGCAATGGAGAGCTCACTTCCTCCCCAGCCACATCGGCCCTTGTGAGAGACCTCGCTGCCCTCCTGAGTGGTCTCTTCTGTCCACTCACCCTGCTGACCTCAATCATTGCCCAACCAGGCCTCATCCAAGTCTAAAGTCACAAAGTACTCAGGCTGTTCACTTAGCTGGGGGCAGCAGAGCTGAAGAACCACTGCCCAGCTCCCCCCATCCCTCTCCACCCCCTCTGAGACTTGGTATTGCACACAGCAGGTGCAGCGGCTGCAGGCTATTCAGAGCCCATTTTTTCTCTCAGCATTATCTGGTAAACATCGTGTATCTCTCCACAGAGCCACAGGGCCTGTCATTCTCGTTGTTTTATGGTGAGGCCTCACACCCTGCACACAACTGGAGTCGCTCACTTTCCTCACAGTGGTCTCTGGTCGCACATCTGGGCAGACCCCTCCCCACTGATCAAGTGCCTCTCTCCAGCCTGTCACTACATTCTCACCGCCAGTCTAAAGCCAGATGCACTTATGGCTATGTGCTGAGAATGCTGTGTGAAGACTCTTCTTTAAACATATATACTCCTATTGCTACTCAAGCTTGATTAGATTTCTCAGCAACAACAAAACACACAGCCCAGAAACCTTTTCCCCAAGTGGCAGCCATAAATGCCCCGCTAAGGTGGATCAGCCGTGACCTCTACAGAGCTCAGAGCTCTCTGCAGGTGGCAGGGGCTCCCCTCAGCCCCCAACAGCCTCCCAACCCGGCAGCATCCTCCCCAGGGGGCCTCAAGGAGGCCCAGGGAACAGTGTGGGAGAAAGAGAGGAACCCACACTCACCAGTGTGTACAGAGCTCTGGGGTTTTGGGGTTTGTTTGTTTTTTTTTTTTTTTAGACAGAGTTTCACTCTGTCACTTAAGTTAGAGTGCCATGGCATCAGCCGAGCTCACAGCAACCTCAAACTCCTGGGTTTGAGCAATCGTCCTGTCTCAGCTTCCCGAGTAGCAGGGACTACAAGTGCCCATCACCACGGCCCAGCTAGTTTTTTTTTTTATTTTTACTAGAAACAGAGTCTTACCCCTGTTCAGCCTGGTCTTGAACTCCTGAGCTCAAGGAATCTGCCTACCTTGGCTTCCCAGAGTGCTGGGATCATGGGTGTGAGCCACGGCACAGGCCAGGGCTGTGTTTTTGCACAACTTTCTTGGGCCCCAAAGGAGAACAATGTTTGTAGCCTCCATGTATTCATGGTGTAGGGTTAAAGGGGTGGATAATATTAACGTGTTTGTTTTTTTTTTAGACAGAGTTTCACTCTGTCTAACATCAAACTCTTGGGCTTAAGTGATTCTCTTGCCTCAGTCTCCCAAGTAGCTGGAACTACAGGGGCTCGCCACAATGCCCGGCTATTTGTTGTTGTAGTTGTTGTTGTTGTAGTTGTTGTTTGTTGTTGTAGTTGTTGTTGTTGTCATTGTTGTTTGGCAGGCCCGGGCCGGGCTCGAATCCGCCAGCCTTGGTGTATGTGGCCGGCACCCTACTGAGGGTACTCACTGAGCCACGGATGCTGAGCCAATGTTAATGTTTTCGATTTATTAACTACTGTGATTTATTCTATAAATACTAATTTACATAGATATTTATAATCCTTGTTCTAAGAAAAAATCAAATTGCAATACATATAATCCCATTCTTAGGGGAAAAAAGAAAACCTACCTTCCTGCCAATCTTCCTGGTGTCATATACATAGGAAACATGAGAACTGGGGTGGTCCAGACGAATAGCTGGTGTGAATTTCTGTGCCCGGAGCTTGAAATATCTGACACTTGGATGGCTTGCTTTGTGTGCTGTGTCCTCAGCCCTCCTACGACCCTGGGAACTAAGCACGCTTGTCACTAGTAGATGAGGAAACGGAGGCCTGGAGAGACTGAGTAATTTTCTCAAGCCGCACAGAGTGGGATTCAGGACATGGTCTGACTTTTTGTTGGTTTTGACTGACTTCTGCACCTCGTTCTTTTCTACCCAAGGTGGCCTTGCCCCTTCCACGCCTCTGGCACACAGTGTGCCCTCTGCCAGGCCGGGGTGAGAAGCCTAAGAGGAGGAGGGAAATAAGGAACCATCTGAGCCACTGGATCTCTTAGGTACAATTTTCTGTGTTCAAATTAGCCAGCACAATGTCTATGAATAAAATTACAGTTCCCAAAGGATCACACCCACTTTAAATGTATTCGAGGTCATTACTGGGCAGGACTGACTGTTAGAATTTAGCTCCAGCCCCGTGTGTGGTGTGGTTCTGCTATTATGTGAGGGGCAATGGGACAAGAGAAGTATGAGCCACACTCGGCCCTGGTCTCTAAGGCTCTGGGTCCTCAGATTAGCTGGGTGCTGGGGACCTGGGTCACCCACAAAGTGCTAACTGGCCCTGTTAAGAGCAGAGTTTCTGTCTGACCAGCATGGTCACGAGTTCTTCCTTGGCCAGCTCCACCGCTATCCAGCGGGGTGGCCTTGATGAAAGCTGCAAGTGGGGTTCCCTAATTCCTGATGTGGGTGTTGATGGAGGACACTTGGGACCAAGCCTGGGCAAGGGAGGGGAGTGGTTGGAGCGGGCTGAGGGAAGAGTCCAGATGCCCCTGGGGCTCGACACCAGGACTGACTCCATGGAGATGACTTATAGGTAGAATGTCCCTTCAAAGGTGCTGAGTGTAGAGTTGACCTGGCCTTTGTACCCCCACATAGGTCACAATTACTGGATGTGGGCTTCCCTGGGAAAGCTGTGACCTTAGGGTAGGTGAGTCTCTGCCACTGAGACTGCCCTGAAGTTCTGGGCACTGAAGGCCATGTGCTGACCACCTAGCATGGAAAGGGAGCTGGGCAGGTGGCAATGACTGACCCTCTCTGGGGCTGTGTCCTGTCAGTCCCATGAGATAACATTGACTCTGCCTCAGTGGCCCCAGGGAAAAAAGAGACCACACGAATCATTCAGCTCAGGGCCTGACACACAGTGAGCACTCAGAAAATGTCAGCTGCTCTTGTTAGTCCCCATCCTGACCCAGGTCGCAGGCTGGTCCTCTCCCTCCCTCATCCTACCACCCCTCCTCAGCACCCAGCAAGTCTCCGGCCTGCCTTGGGCAGGACAGCACTACCCAAGTCAGCCCGAGGCACTGCTGAACAGCTTTTTAAAATATTGTGCTCAAACATACAAAACATAAAATGTATTATTTTAATCGATTTTAAGTATATGGTGGCATTGAGCACATTCGCATTGTCGTGCAACCATCACCACAATCAATTTCCACAACCTTTTTCCCGAAATGACACCCGTTTACCCATTAAACAATAACCCCTCGTCACCCTGCCTCCCAACCCCCTGGCAACCCCCACACCACTTCTGTGTCTATGGGTGTGATTGCTCTGTGTCTCATAGGGGTAGACCACAGGGAAATATCTTTTTGTGTCTAGCCTATTTCACTTACTTCAGTGCCCTCAAGGTTCATTCGTGTTGTAGCATGTGACAAGACTTCCATCTTTTCTAAGGCTAAGTAATATCGCATGGCATGTACACAGCACATCTTGTTTATCAACTCGTCCGTTGATGGACACTTGGGTTGTTTCTACCTACTGTGAACAGTGCTGCTGTGAACACTGCTGTGCGAGCAGCTGAGACCCCCCTTTCAGTTCTTTTTTTTGAGACAGAGTCTCACTCTGTTGTCCTCAGTAGAGTGCTATGGCATCCTAGCTCACAGTAGCCTCAAACTCTTTGGCTCAAGTGATCCCCTTGTCACAATGCCCAGCTAATTTTTCTATTTTTAGTTGAGATGGGGTCTCACTCTTGCCCAGGCTGGTCTTAAACTCCTGGGCTCAGGCAATCAACCTACTTCAGCCTCCCAGAGTGCTAGGATTACCAGCATGAGCCACCACGTCCCACATCCTCCTTTCAAGTCTTTTGGGTATATACCCAGAAGTGGAATTGCTGGACCATGTGGCAATTCTGTGTTTAATTTTTTTTTTTTTTTTTTTGAAACAATCTCACTATGTCACCCTCGGTAGAGTGCTTGGCTTCACAGCTCACAGGAACCTCAAACTCTTGGGCTTAAGCAATTCTCTTGCCTCAGCCTCCCAAGTAGCTGGACTACAGGCACCTGCCACAACACCTGGCTATTTTTTTGTTGCAGTTGTCATTGTTGCTTTAGCTGGCCAAGGCTGGGTTCGAACCCGCCAGCCTCGGTGGCGCCCTACCCAGTGAGCTAAAAGCAATGCCCTTTTTTTTTTTTTGAGATGGGGTCTTGCTCCATTACCTGGGCTAGAGGCAGTGACATCATCAGAGCTCACAGAAACCTCAAATTGCTGGGCTCACGCTATCCTCCTGCCTTCGCCTCCCAAGTAACTGAAACTACAGGCACCTACACCATGCCTGGCAACCTTTATTTTTTTTATTATTCATTTTTTGAGATGGGATCTTAAATTCCAGGCCTGGTGATCCTCTGGCTTCGACCTCCCAAAGTCTAGGGTCACAGACATGAGTCCCGGAGCCTAGCCTTTGTTTAATTTGGGGGGAACTGCCATAGTGATTTCACAGCAGCTGCATCATGTTTGTTGAGCAGCTCTGACTACGGACGAGAAAACGTTCTCTTCCCTCACTCTGGACTCCGCGTTCCCATGACCGCCCCCGGCCCTGGCTTTTCCCTGGGACAGCCCTGCTTCGTCTCAATACCTTCCTGGCAGGTCCCCCAGTTCTCATCCCAGGGTCTCACTCTCACTGGCTCCTTCACAGAAGCGCAGTGGCAGAGAAAAACCTCCTGTGAAAAGGGGGAAGGTCACAGAGTGGCAGCGATGGCAGTTGGACTGAAACCCAGGCTGCCTCCCCCAGCTGAGCCCCCTGCCTACCACCTCTCCCCCACCGGCCTCTGATCTCCTCTACTCTCCTCCCTCAGGGCATCCCGCCCTCTGCTAACAAAGAAAACAACTCTCCTAGGAAATTCCCAAGGCCTGACAGATTTAAAATTGTTACTTTCTTCTGTCAGTTTAACAGATGAGACAGAAAGTTCCTTTCAAAAGTCTTTAAAGGTGTCTAACCTCAATTCTGGAAGGAATTAACAGTGTCTTTTCACCATTCCTGATTTTGCTGTCCTAAGATATGTTTACCTCTGTTAGAGCCCCCCCAACCCCCTGGGGAGGGCGTGGAGGGGAGGACACCTCCACCACCTACAACAAATAATAAAACAAGACCAGACCACATTTCAGTGGTAAACTAAGTGGTGACTGCCCTCCTCCGCTCACTGAGAGCACTTGCTGTCCCTGTCCCCCCACACACACACAGCTCACTGGGGATCCAGCTGTGCGCTGCCAGGCTGCGAGAGCCATGAGCCACCCAGAGGCCTCCTCAGAGGACTCACCCTGCTGGCCTCAGCCCTGCCCTGACCTTGCTGGAAAGGCTGAGCTCCTGCTAGAGGGGTCCTGGACTTGGCTCAGGAGATGGGAGTTTCAGGCTTTCCCACCATGTGGACTCTTGTCCTCTCTCTCCCCATTTAGAAATCCAGATGTTAGAAATGATCATTTCCAAATTTCTCTCTATATATGATTTTTCCTTTATTTCTGGCCTTGCTACAGCCCCAGTGTGGGGGTGGAGGAAACCCAAATGAACTGCATGCAATGGCCCTGTCCTCACCGAGCCCAGAGTTTGGACAGGGAGATGAAAGTGGTTGTGAAGGCCACGTGGTAGGAGGGAGGCGTGATCCAAGAAAGTGTTCTCAAAGCTCGGAAGGGAGAGTCCTCTCGCCTGGGGAGGCCAGAGCAGCTTCCTGGAGGAGACAGGATAAGAACAGAGCCCGCAAGATTTAGGGGCTGTGCCTGTGCTGAGAAGAAAGGGGGAGAAATAACATGGAGGTGGGAGGGATGGAGAGTGGGCACCCCGAGCCAGGCCAGCAAAGAGGCCAAGATGGAAGTCCAGGCAAGAAAGCAAACTGAGTTCATCGGAGCCCAGTGCTGTGAAGCAGGCGAGAGAGGGTCGCTTTCAGTTTGTTTGTTTCATGGAGTCCCAGTGCAGAATCAATGATCTTTTTGTGTGTCAGTACCTGTTCTTTGACTAGAATAGGGGCTTATTCTGGTGATGGCACAAATAATGGGGCAGAATCTTCAGAATGAGTTGACAACCCATTACCACCTCCCACGTGAGAGTCCTAAGTGGGGCTAGCCTGCACTTTATGTGTTTATTTATTTAGACAGAGTCTCACACTGTTGCTCCAGGATGTCAGCCTAGCTCACAGCAACCTCGAACTCCTGGGCTCAAGCAATTCTCCTGCCTCAGCCTCCTGAGTAACTGGGATTACAGGTGCCCGCCACAACACAGAGCCAATTTTTCTATTTTTATTAGAGACGGGATCTTGCTGTTGCTCAGGTTGGTCTTGAACTCCTAAGTTCAAGCAATCCTCCTCTCTGGGCCTCCCAGAGTGCCAATATGACAGGTGTGAGTCACCGCACCCAGCCTAACTTTTTCCACTTTATTTAATGTTAAGAACGTTGCAGGAAATTTGCAAAAGAGAAAAAAGGAAAAATAAAATTGCCCCCAACCATCCCTTAATATCACCTTGTTACAGGACAAAGGTGTCACTGTCAGCCAATATGCCGAGAACGGAGATAGGTCCACCAAACTATTTGTCAGAAGGCCAGGATTCTGGAGAACAATGAGAGTAGCTTCTTCAAAACTGTTCTGTTCTTCCATTTCCAGTTTTATGCATTTAAATTCAAAGTGAAGACCGTGTGACCCCAGCACTTGGGAGGCCGAGTCGGGTGGATTGCCTGAGCTCACAGGTTTGAGACCATCCTGAATCAGAGCAAGACCCCATCTCTAAAAATAGCTGGGCATTGTGGTAGGTGCCTATAGTCCCAGCTACTAGGGAGGCTGAGGCAAGAGAATCACTTCAGCCTAGGAGTTCCAGGTTGCTGGGAGCTGTGACACCACAGCACTCTACCAAAGGTGACATAGTGAGACTGTCTCAATTAAAAAAAAAAAAAAAAGTGAAGACCATGTTAACCTTTATCTTAAACAAAATTGGCAGAACCCATGACTTATAAACAATTAACAACATTCAAATTTAAAAGTTAGTCACCTAAATCAATCCACCTAAACTACTCAAGATAGGCATCTTTAAGGCGGGAGCTAAATTTATAAAACTGTAAGAATGGAAGTGGGGGGTGTGAAGGTCAGGCAGGACCTCGCCCGACCAGCCCAGCTGTGTCGTGTCTGCCCTCACTGACTGACTCCATCTTATTCTCACTAGCTGTGCTTTCAGCCCCTGAGATAGTTAGTGTTTTCATCCATTATTTTCCCCAGTTGTGAGTGGATGTGGGCTACTGATTTTATATTATTTCCATATCACATGGTGACGATCATTCTGTCCATGGACGTTTCTAAACTGCTTTTCCACGTGCGTCCTCTTCCCGCTCAGTAAAACCTCTGTATTCATCAGCTATTGCCGAATAGGAATCCAACTCGAAATTCAGTGGTTTAAAACAACAGGATTGAGGGTGGTGCCTGTGGCTCAAAGGAGTAAGGCACCGGCCCCATATGCCAGAGGTGGCGGCCAAAAACTGCCAAAAAAAAAGAAAGGAAACTAGTTTAGGAAGGACAATAAATGTTTAAAAAAAAAAAAAAAAAAAAACAGGATTTATCACTGGTCATGAGTCTATAGTCAAGTATGCAGTTCTGGTCTGGACCAGGCTGAGCTCACCTTGACTGGAGTTGTTCGTGCATCTGTGGTCGCTGGTGGGTTTGCTGGTCTAAGATGGCTTCATTCACATGGTATGGCTTGTCATGACCTGGGTAATTGGGTGACTGTGTCACATGTTTCACCCTCTACCCCATTTCACTGGTCAAACTGAGTCACAAAACCAGTCCTGAGTCAGAGTCGGAGGGACTGCAAATTTCAGGGTAAGAGCACAGGGAGGCACAGTAATCGCAGTGTCAGTAACTGCCCTCAATCTACCATAACTCCTAATTTTCACAGCTGCCATTTTGGGTAGCACTTGAGTTTTTCATAGATGTACAACATTTCATAGATTACCATTAAACATGAATGTACCACATTTAATTTGTTTAAAATCTTTCTTTAATAACACATGTACAACTAGGTAAAGCCTTATCTTTGAGGTCAAGAATAGCAATATTTTGCACCCTGAATCAAAAACCCAAGGTTCAGGGCCAGGTGCAGTGGCTCACACCTATAATCCTAGCACTCTGTGAGGCTGAGATAGACGGATTGCTTGAGCTCAGGAGTTCAAGACCAGCCTGAGCAAGAGCAAGACCCCATCTCTACAAATAGAAAAACTATCTGAGCATTGGGATGGGCGCCTGCAGTCCCAACTACTTGGGAGGCTGAGGCAGGAGGATCGCTCAAGCCCTAGAGTTTGAGGTTGCTGTGACCTATGACACCATGGCACTCTACTCAGAGTGACAGAGTGAGACTCTTGTCTCCCAAACAAAACAAAACAAGGTTCAGTGAGAAAATTGAGCCAAAGTGTCCCTGAAGCCCCTTAGAAACAGCACCACCTGCAGACCTTACTAAGTTCATCTGAATGAATTCAAATGTGCCAGACTGGGGTTCCTCAGGCCAACTCTGAGTCCTTCCTGTTGAAATGACTTTTAAGAGTTAGTTCCCAAGCAGGGTGCAGTGACGCACACCTGTAGTTGCAGCTACTCAGGAGGCCAGGAGTTTGAGGCAGTAGTGAGCTATAATTGTACCTGTGAATAGTCACTGCACTCGAGCCTGGGCAACATAGGGAGACCAGGTCTTTTTTTTTTTTTTAAATGAGCCACTTTCCATCTCTGGGCCTCAGTTTCTCTATCTGTAAGACTTAAGGGTTGGATTAGAATAGTCTTTCTCAAATGATGTTGCTCTGGTCTAAAAGACAAAGAGATGCCAGTGACGGGTTGTTTTAATGTATTTTCAAATACATAAGAAAAACACAAAACACATCTGTCTTGTTCTCTGGAGTGATCCACCTTTAAGAAATTGTGTCGTGTACAGAGTGGGGCCCAGCGTGGGTGGCTGCCAGCTGCCACACAAGGGCAACGTAAGACCTGTGTATGCAGACACGGGCAGCATGTGCCAGGCAGCCATCAAGGCTGTAGATGATTGCTGGTCTCTGTTCTGTGTCTTGTCTTGTAATCCCAACATGTAGTTGTGACCTTGTTCAATGTTCATTGTCTGTTAAATGCACTACACAAATTTAATTCCCATGGTTGTGGCTGAGGAGAGGAGGTTTTAAAAGAAAGATATGTACTTTCTAGCTTAGGAGTCCTGTTATCATTTTTTCTTTCTTTCTTTTTTTTTTTTTTTTGAGACAGAGCCTCAAGCTGTCACCCTGGATAGAGTGCCTTGGCATCACAGCTCACAGCAACCTCCAATTCCTGGGCTCAAGCGAGTCTCTTGCCTCTACCTCCCAAGTAGCTGGGAC
>CAUYRH010175623.1:0-20733 GCA_963574655.1 Perodicticus potto | reverse complement strand
TGCATCTTACAAGGGTACAAGTGAAAATTACTAAATGTAGAATATAAATGTCTTCATATAGTGATTAAAAGGCCATGAAGGCTATGTTAAATAGTTTGATGAAAATATTTCAGATTGCATATGAAGTCAGCACATTGTGCCCCATGATTGCACCAATATACACAATTATGATTTAACAAAAATTAAAAAAAAAATCATAGAGCTGCCAGCTCTTCCCCAACTGAACTTGATATCTATTCATCCAGTTTCTGCTCAGTATCCCTGCTTGTACCCAGAGAGATTTTTGCAACAAATGCAAAAATTCAATGCTTCTTCCTTCTTCACATAAGCTCTACTTCCTGACCTTGAGGGTAAGTGGGAGAGAAAATACAAATAAAACTTGGACATTATGTCTTCTCTCTTCTCTTTGCATCCTCTCACAACCACTGAAACATTATGCTTGTTTTCCTTCTTGATGTTCCTCGGGTCTCATATTCTTCCTTTAGTTTTGGCCCCCATTGCCTCTTACTTTAAACACCATGTAGTGTCTAAGACATCTTCAACTTCCATACCCATCTTCCTAATATGATGTTATGACCATTCTGCAACATACATCTTTAAAGTTCTTTTTTTTATATCAACTACTGGTTTTAGGTGAACACTGGAAAGTATAATTTATTCTCCATAATCTATCCTCAATTTGAATGGTCTGAAATAGAACCTATACCCTCTATATCTAAAAAAATGGAATTTTTAATTGCAATATAACTTTTTCCACCACTTTTTTGTTTCTATATGAAAATTTCCTATCTACTCCTTCTCTGCCCTTCCTGAAGCAATCTACATTCTTCTTTAAAACCTACTGAAAATTCCTTATCTTCCAGTCTGTATTTTTTCAATTTACCAGATTGAAGCCAAATTTGAAGCACAAAATCTTCCTATAAATATTATAAATTTCTTACATAGTTTGTATCCTATTCTACCTTGTGTAATAAGTGTATGTGTCTTAGGAAGTAAGTTAAATAAGTTTCTTTAGGACAGGAAACAGGTCATATTTTATCTTATTATACCTCCCAGTACAGTACCCATTTGTAAGAGCACAATAAATTTGGACTGAATTAATTGGAATCAACAGTTGCCCTTAGGTCAGGGTAATGGAAGGGATACAGCTTAGTAGAGTAGTTAATGTATGTCTCCTTCGCACAGGTCATGAACATGTAGAGTTAGCACATGACCTCATGCAAGTAGCAATGAGCAAATTATAATGATAAAATAAAAATAGATACCCATAACTTAAACATATGTGAGAAAGAAGGTGAACCGTTGTTCCAAAAGTGAGCTTGTGTCTTTTTCCTCTGTAAATTATTCTCTGTACATTCTAGATTAATTATATTAGATCAGCAATTGAACTTAGAGGTTTAAGTTTCAGTTAATTTTACTGGACTGGCAACATATCTAAGTTCCTAAAATGCAACAATTACTAGAATGTAGTTATGCAGATTTAGATTATTGCATTCTCATTAGACAATTTTTATATATGCTGATATGAGTAATATC
This sequence comes from Perodicticus potto, assembly GCA_963574655.1. Lineage (NCBI taxonomy): Eukaryota > Metazoa > Chordata > Mammalia > Primates > Lorisidae > Perodicticus > Perodicticus potto. Next base: position 19,197 of record CAUYRH010175623.1, on the reverse strand, counting down.
AGTTTTCATCTTAAATTCTAATAGATGCTTAAGAATTTGAGGGCTCTAATTTAATCCTCCCAAAACTGGTCCCAAATTTCATTAACATCAATAGTTACATACTTTTCTAAGAAGCATGAGGCTGATTGTTTTACAGATGTTAGCTTATTTAATTCTCTAAACTGTTCAATTTTATAGATGAGGAAATTGAGACTAATAGAAGTTTGGATATTGTCCCAGGTTGCAGAGTTAAATAACTTACAGAGCAAGGATTTGGAGGTGCTTTCTCTGTTTGCAGAGCCCATAATCCATAAAGCCTGTCCTGCTTCAGTGGAATTCCCATCCTTCCTTGATGGTCCCTAATAATTTAGGGACGGCTCAGGTGACAACATAAGCCTGAAACCACGCAAGAAAGTTAAAAGCAAAGTAAAAACTTGTATTGATTTATCTAGAGAATTAAGGAATCAAATAGACATAGGTCTGCATGTTCTGTCTGCATAATATGGAAATACAAGTTTTCACTCATTGTCAAAGCAGTCTCAGATACCTTGGGCAGACAACCCTATATGGCGCAATTCTCTGTTAGATTTTCACTTCTGTTTCTGTGCTTCCAAAGGAGACCCAGGGGGCTCTTGAAATGTCTACACCTGCAGCCTGAAGAAATTGCCTCGGCTTGGATGAGTTCCTTTGAGGGATTATGTTCACCCATCTGTTTTCATAAAAGTTTAATGCCAGATAGCAAACTCCTATATTGCTTTGTTTTAACTTAATTTTCTTTAATCTGTTGTCAGAAACCGGATTTGGGCAATCTGGTGACAGGTGCTCAATGTGTTCCTCCAACGCTTCCCCAAGGAGGAGTTCACAAGTGCACTGGCTCTGCCCATGCCACCCTTTGGGCCCTCACTAGGATTTGCAGCTACCTGCCCTGGAGCTTCACATCTCTTCCGCCAGGAGCCCAGAGGTGAAATATTCCCTTCTTAAGCAGCACAGTTCTCATTACTCCACTGATACCAAGCACCATGGTGTTTTCCTCCCTTTGCCTTCTAAAAATCTAGACTCTAGGAGGAGGAATCCCTTCATACGACCACCTCATTCAGCCCCCAACACCTGCAGGGAACACATTGCTTCTAGTCCTTGCAGTTGAAACTCCTCTGCTGAGTCTCAAGTTTATAACTAGCACTAACAGCCTCTGGAATTATTTTAATAATCCTTCTCATGATGTACAAAGGGAGACATCTTTACTCAGCTTGATTATGTGCTGTTACACTTTTCAGGAAAGTCCTCTCAAATTCCAGATCTCATTCCCTTCCAGTCAGCCACAGCACATGGTGTTAGAAGGGATTTGTCATCTTTATTATTTACTTGTCTGTGGTTCAAGAATAGCAGAGTAGCTATAAATTCCAGGACCCTCCAAATAAGAGACAGGCCCTGACCTTTACTGGATAACTAAATAATCAGCTTTCTAACAGAAAAGCTGTGTCTCCTCGGAAGTAAGTGACCATCAAAAAATTCCCCAGGAGGAAAGGGTGGGGGAGTGTGTTTGAATGAATCTTTTATATATACTTATAGAGAAGTTGTCATTGGAATTGATGAGGCCTTGCAACTAATATTTGGTAACTATCCAAGATGATGATGATAATGATGATGATGATTATTTCAAAACAAAGTGTCACTCTCTTGCCCACTCTAGTGATGTCATCATAACTCATGGCAACATCAAACTCTTGGGCTCAAGTGATCCTTCTGCCTCTGCCTTCCAAGTGACTGAGACTACCGACATGTGCCACCACACTTGGCTAATTTTTTCTATTTGTAGTGGATATTAAAATAGAAACTGAACCTTGGATTTCATTTTTGCTCAGGCTGGTATTGAACTCCTAAGCTCCAGCAATCCACCTGCCTTGGCCTCCCAGAGTGCTAGGATTATAGGCATAAGCCACCACTCCTGGCCATTATTCATTTCTAATCAAGTTGTAGGAATGAGATTGTCTCAAATATAAGATGAGGATTGTCATCTAGGTAGAGTTTATACCATCACGGTTGCAAAGATTACAGCAATGGGTTTCAACCCTAGGTAGCTCGAAAAAATAAAGGTACAAAGACTAAAATTCCACCAGCACTAATAATTCTAAATACTGGGGTAGAGGCAAATAAACAAAGAAACTCATTGTTGAGTGCCATGGCTCTCAAACTTTAGGGTGGGTCTGAATAACCTGGTGGCTTTGGTAAAACACGGATTGCTAGGTTTACCCTCTAGAGTTTCTGATTCAGCATATCTCAAGTTCAATAATTGTAAAAAGTTGCCAGATGACGCCATGCTCTTGGTCTGGGGCCCATGCTACTCTAGTGATTCCCAAGTCCATCTGTAATTTAGATTCATCTGCGGGAGGATGTAAGGCACATATGATTAAGTCCCACTCAAGGCTAATTAAATGACAATCCCTACAGCTGATTCTGGGCACTATTGTTTTCATAAGGTCCTTGAACTATTCTATCATCTAGCAAGGTTTGAGAACTACTAGAATATAATTGTGTATGTCTGAATTTCTGCTGAACTTGTTCTCACATTGTTCCTTGCATTTCCAGGAAGAGGCTCTCCACTTTCTTTAACCTGAGATCATAGTTCCTCCAGAACCTGCTGTAATCAATGTCTCAACTTCTCTAGGCAATACATTTATTGAAGAGGAAACTCCAAGTATGTTATGCAATGGGCACTTCAGAAACATGGAAATCCTTCTCAAAATGGGAAAATGTCTTCTACATCTACCCCTTCTGCTGTCTTTCTCTGCTCTGCTCTTTCCATTGGAGAGATTATTATTATTATTTTTTTATGCACTCAGTGCTAGAACTGACAGAGGTCAGGCAAGGACTCTGCAGGTTCTGTTGAGTGACAAGCTAAGTCAGATGACCCTCATGAAGTCCATTCATACACTTCCCACAGCAAAGGGCATCAACTAATTGCTCTATACTGAAGAGGCACCTCGAGTCAGAAATGCAGCTGAATTAATTGGCAACTCTATGATTTCTACTGAAAATAATGACTTGTCGTGGTGCTAGGACTCAGTTGGAGAAAGCACATCACAACAGAATAGTTAACATCCCCCAGCCCTCACTGTACTCCAGCTTTCCCCTCTAAAGCTCCTCATTCCTTCTCTTCTCCCCCTCACAGTGGATTCAGGATATAGACAGTCAACACTAAAACTAGTATGAGCAAAGCTGTTTATGTACTTTCAACTGAGATGAGAAATGCCCTGAGTCTGAGCCCATGGATAGTCAACCAAATGAGCAAATAAATCATGTAAGACCAATACTACGAGAGAATGCACTGCTTTCTATAAAAGCCTAGGAGTTAGAGGTTAGAGGACTGCAGAGCTTCTGGGGAAAGGTGTTTTTCCTAACTCCTTGGCTCATTAGGAAAGATTGATCTGGGTTGAACTAAATATGCCCTGAATTTATTTTGGGCTCCTAAAAGAACTGAGCTTTTCTGAATCTGAATGTATCAGCCTCTGAATCCTTCACATGATTTTCTCTTTTATCTTAGAAAAGAGCTAGGGAGTAGAAAGGATGAGATAAGTCTAGCTGCAAGGGTTTTCTTTTGTTCTTCTTTCAAGCCTATTTGGCTTTTGTATAAAACAAGGTATCTCAGCCTCATCACTCTTGACAATTTGGACTGGGCAATCTTTGTTGTGGGCAGCTGATAGGTGCATCATAGGCTATTTAGCAATATTCCTGGTCTCTACCCACTAGGTACAGACAAGACACCAAATTAGTCAGTTTTGACAGCAAAAAATGCCTTCTGGGGGGTGGGGTGGGTGGCAAAACTGGTTTTAAACACATCATGTATTTCTTCTGACAAGCTTCATATGAGTTTAGGTAGTTTGGCATACCTGCAGAGGATTTTAGTTTTAGGGATGCTTTGGTGGCATGTGCTTATTTGATCCTTACAAGTGATATATAAGGTTGATAGGAGAGCAAATGATTCTGGAAACCAGAAGAAATGAAGGATCTTGCTGAAAGCCATACCTCAGATTCATGACAGAGCTGGGATAGCATCTTACATTCCTAGATTTATAACCCTCAGTGTGTCACTTCCACTATTCTAAGTGGGGCATGAGCCTATCACCAAAATATCATATTTAAAATGATAACTATGACTGTCTTTAGACCCTCCTTGCTACAACAGCCTCATGACAAAGTTTATTCCACTCTTGTGGGCTTTCATACTGGCTAAAGTAAGCAGGGGATAGAAAGTGTTTATTTGGCCATGGGTAAGGTCCATCCATTGTTTCACTTTGTACCTTGGGAAGGAAAATATAGGGTGAAGGGCAGTGATGATACATCCTCTAGGCTTTGTGTCTTTGTTGACTAAACAGAGCTTCCCTAAAATATTATTGGTATAGTTTTGAGAATCAAAACATGTTCATGTACCTTACATATTTGAGTCTTAGTTTCCTTGCTCAGAATGCATTTTTGAGGATGGAATGTAAGACACTTATCTCAGAACCCTGATTATTATCCAGTTTTACACCCTTGTTTTCTCAACAATGGTGCTTATGGCTATAAGAGTTTGAATTACCTGAGGTCATAAGAACAGTCAGAGAAGTGGCACAGCCAACATAAACAGCCCTGCTTCCTTCCTGCCAAGGCTCTTCTATGCTACTATTTTAATGAGCTAATATCTACTTTAAACTAATATCTAATTTAAATCTAGTTCTCCTCTGTTTCCAGAGATGAGGAAGATGGCATAAGAGAGAAGAGTAAACAAGCCCCGTTAAATGGATTACTTATTTCATTCAACAAATAAATGCTGGGTATCTTATACAAGGCATAAGCCAAGCTATGTCTCTTGAGTTCTCTGTAAACCACTTTGAAACTACACACAAGGTTCAAAGATGTGTCTGCTTCATGTTTGTCCATGATCTGTTGCTTCTTAGTAAATCACTTTGTATTTCTGTATTTCATTGTTACCCTGTTATATTTGTAAGCCTCGTTTCTATCAACTGTTCACAAATATGTGTGTATAATCACAACGAACTAAAGCTCTCAGTTTTCATAATGTCTTCAAATGGCCCATTCTAATTTGTAGTTAATTTACAGAGTTTTGTACACAGAAAATATTTAAACTTTCTTCTAACTTCAGTGAAATAGCTTTTGGCTTTATTATTACTGCTGGCTACTTCTCCATTGAAAGAGTGAGACTAAGTAATAGTGTTGATAAGCAAAATTTTTTGTGATTCTTTTTCAGGTAAAGCTCTAGAATCTAGTGTTGAGGAATTGTCCAGTTTCATCGAATGTGGCTTGCACAGACTATGGAAAAAAAAATTAGAAAACACAGCTCTTTCAGTCAGCAGCTGTTATAGGTGGGTTCCTTCAGCTTACCCTTTATTGATTGAAAGTGAACTCAACAGTGACAGGACAGCGGTCGGACTTAACTAGGGAGGTGGCCTTAATTTATGAAGAGATTGGAATGGATGGGCCCACTGCCAGCCCCACGTCTGACTTACATGCTTCAGCTACCTGACACCAGACAGACCAAATCTGATTTTTCTCTTTTCTCATTCCTTTTTTTTTTTTTTTTATTAAATCATAGCTGTGTACAATAATTCAATCATGGGGTACAGTGTACAGGCTTCAGATACAATCGGAGGTATTTTCATCAACCTGATTGCGATAACATTCAAGAGACTTTCTCATTACTTTGTGAGAACATTTTTGATCCATATTTAGAAGTTTTCTCCTAACACCTGTGGTGCATATTCTCATTCCTTTTTGATCAAAGTTGGCATTCCAGGGTGTCATTTACTGTTTGTCCTGTGCAGCCTTCTTCTAATCACTCATCCTGGGTGGAAAATATCAATCCACAGACCACTAAAAATTACATTACTTTAAAAATTAATTTCAAACTTTAAAAGCATCTGTTGAACTTTAGTTTTAAAGGCTACAGTTTATAGTTCTCTCTGCAAGGAGCCTTGGGCAGGGGTAAAATCTTTTTTTTTTTTTTAACTCAGGCGAAAATATTGTTAGCAGTGTCTGAGTTCTAGAGCAAATATAATTTCATTTCTCAGCATTAACTAAAAACTAGAAATGAAGAAAATGCGTATTTACCTTCCTCCTTCAGTATAATAGACCACAGGGTTTTCACTTTGAGAAATGTCAAGCTATTCTAATGCCTCATTGCGTATTTTAATTTGCCAATCTTTTATTTGTTTGTTTTTGGTCCCCTCTCTATTCTTTAGCTCAACTACTGCAAGCATTGAGTTTTATATTTGCCTACTGTGCCCAGGATCTTTTTCTTTTTCTGTTTTTTTCTTTAAGAACATCACTGGTACTTTTTACCATTTTTAGTCGGGAAAAGGAGCAAAGCTTTTGCAGATTGTGTCAGCGCCATGTTAAGCTTTAATTTATGGAGTGACTTTGAGATTGGAAACAAGGTAATTGGTGGAGTAGTAAAAACTGTGGGAAATGTTTTACATAAAGAAAAAGGGGGAATTTAGTTAACAAATATTTGTTTAACTACTGCTGTGTTCAGAACCCCATATTCAGAAGCTCAGTGGATAAGAAGGTGGTACAAAGGAAATAGAAATGCTAAGAGGCTTACTCAGCAGGTGGGGGACTGAGGACAGACGAGCATGTGAAACAGCTTACAAAGTCATGTAACAAAGGAAAAAGTTACATTCGACAAGTCAGAACAAAATAGAATGAACAAATAAAATGGTAGGGTGATTATCAGCTTATTCTCACACACTTGTCTTCAAAACATAATTTCATTATTTAACAGCAGCATGAACTTCACATACTGTATACTCTTTAAATTTCATTCCTCCATGAGTAAAAGGGTTATAATATTCTTTAGGTACCAGGATCAGAAATAATAACTGTAAAGCACCTTGCAAAATACCTGGCTTATGGGTAGGTACTGAAATCAAGGTACCAACTATGGTGATGACAGTGGCAGTTGCAATTGCCATCATTATGATTGTTGCTGCTACTGCTAGCACCACCACTACTTTCATTAGTACGACCAGTATATTAATTGCTCTTTCCCTCCAATCCTACCCCATACATGTGAAAGGAATACAAAATCTTCCTTTTGAGTAAGGGATATATGAACACACATGTGAGTTTTAAACTTCACCTGACAACCAATTTGAAGATTCACATTTACAGTGTTACATTTTGGAATTGTAGAACTCCTATTTAGGAAAATAGTTGGGCATCTAAGTAAAAAAGAAGAGAAGAAAGACAACACAGACAGCCAAGCCGGCCTTGCTGCAGGTGAAATGCTGGGCTGTCAGTAGTGGCACTCATGTGGAGCATCCCCGGGGTCAGTCAGCACAAAAGTCCCCATACAGCTGGTGCCACCAGGAAGTCCATCAGGTCAATGTCCTGGATGTGAAGGCTGAACATCAAGACTCACAGCCATGTGACTGTCCACAATCCCACATGGAATGTAGCAAAGGGAGGCACAGCCTGCACTGAGGGCTCTCAGTTTGGCAGAACCAGAAATGGGAATTCCTCTGTTAATCTGGGAGTTGACTCACTCACTATTTAAACAGGACTGCTTTCCCTGTGTCTTCATCACTCTTCCTTTTCAGGATACCTCATACCAATTTCAGGAATATCTGAAAATCCCGTTTAGTAATTTTGAGTCTATGCTATTTTATCCCAATCTCTTGGGATTAGGTGTGTTTAAGGAGTCAGAAATCTTTGGATTTTCAAAAGGTGATATAATATTTTTCATATAGCTTACCCATTCCCCCTGCACATTGTGTTCTGTGGCTGGGGTGGAGGAGGGGGAAAATAATGACTAGAAATAGTTTTACCTCAGTACTGTTCAAGTTGCACCACAAAATGAATTACATATAAAATTAACAAGAGAAATAAAGGAAGGAAAGAATGTCAAAGAAAAAAAGGAAAATAGGGAAGGAAGGAAGGGAGGGAGGGAGGAAGGGAGAGAGGGAGGGAGGGAGTGGAAAAATGAAAGAAGGAAGGACAGAAGTGAAAGAAGGAAGGAGGGAAGGAAGGAAGGAGAAAGGAAAGAAGGAGAAAGAACAGACTCGGCGCCTGTGACTCAACGGGTTAAGGCACCAGCCATGTACACCTGAGCTGGCGGGTTTGAATCCAGCCTGGGCCCACCAAACAACAGTGACGGCTGCAGCCAAAAAATGGCCAGGCATTGTGGCGGGCGCCTGTAGACCCAGGTACTTGAGAGGTGGAGGCAGGAGACTCACTTGAGCCCAGGAATTGGAGGTTGCTGTGAGCTGTGATGCCACAGCACTCTACCCAGGGTGACAGCTTCAGCTTCAGGCTCTGTCTCAAAAAGAAAAAAAAAAAAAGAAGAAGGAGAAAGAACAGAAGGAAGGGAGGGAGGGAAAGGAAAGGAAAGAAGGAAAAATAAGAGGGAGGAAGGAAAGGAAGAAAGGAAGAAATGGGGAGAGAGAGAAAGAGAGAAGAGGGAAGATGGAGGAAGTTTGATTTTCATACCTGTTGGAGTTTCAAGTTAAAATTTGTAGACTCATAGAATATTGTGTGAAATGCAGAATAGCTGGTAGAAAAGCCCTATGAACAGGTCTGCCCAATGATGAAATATATCTAGTGACCAGAAAACTTACAGGAAATAGAATATCTTTCACATTTGAAAGTGGAGAAAGCACTCTTTAGGTATATTTTTTTCTTCTCAATTACATAAGCCATATATTTTCTTTGATATTTTTATCCAATTTTTATCCAATTTTTTTTCTTCTCAATTATACATAAGCCATATATTTTCTTTGATATTTTTATCCAATTTTTATCCAATTTTTTTTCTTCTCAATTATACACAAGCCATATACTTTCTTTGATATTTTTATCCAATTTTTATCCAATGAAAACTTTAGTTTTAGGTGAATTTTCAAAGAATTACTGGTTCTTTAAAATAATAATAGCTAGAAGTCTTGAATTCTTAGAAGATACCATACTCTGTGCTGAATACTTCATAGAAACTATCTCAAGTTATCTCACAGCTATCTTATAATGCAGAAATTGCCATTTTTCTCATTTACTAATAAGATAACTGAAATATTGAAAGGTTAATTTACTGAGATCATATAGCTGATAACAGAGCCAATACTTCAAAACCAACGTCCATCAATAAAATACTTACCAGCCTCAATCATTGCCCTAATTAATCTCCAGTCTTCCTAAATTAATAAGAAATATGCTTTTATGTGAATTACTTCTCATGAAGGTCAGTTCTTTTCTCCTCTGGTTGTGAATATTTTTTTCCTGTGGGGTTTTGTTTTTATTTTTCTTTGAATTTAAATGCCTTTTTCTGGACCTCATTGTCAAATTCCGAACGTGCCTTCATCCCACAAAATTCTGAAGGTCCTGGACAACTACCTCTCGTTATTCTGAAGATCCTAGTCACTGGACGGTTCCCTGGCTCAGAGAGCTGGACAAAGTAATACCCTAAATGTTTCCGATGATTTCAGCTAAGTCTGCTGCTGAACATCTGATTTTGCAATAGCATCGACCAACACTGAGTCACTCCACAGTTTTATGCTCATGGACCACAGAGGAAAGGGTGATTGAATTGGGCACTCTTCATCTTAGAGAGATGTGTGAGGTTTTTTTCACCAGAAATAAGGTGTTTTGATATCTGGTTATCCCTCTCTGCCTGCTGTGCTCTGTCAACATCGTAATCCATCCAACGGCAGGCTATCTTACCCATCGTTATCACCATGGTATCCAATACCACAGAGCGTCTAACCAGACAAACGGTGCAAGATGCAAAGTACTGACTAACAATTCTTCTATTGGAATAATACAAGGGATAAAAGAGAACATGAGAAGATGTATTTACAGTATTGATTTAAATTAGTCCTGTCTTTTCACTATTGACATTAAAAACATCCCTCGTCAGAAGAGAACTCTTCTACCATGAGAAAAAAGTAAAAATAAAAACAAACCCAAAAAACCCCAATAATTTTTGTTTGAAATAAAGCTGAGACTGCCACCTGACCAGGTATTCCCAACCATGAAAAAGAGTCAAAAATGGAGGGATGAGTTGCACTGCTACCCAGGATGGTCATTCTCACTAGAAAAGGATCTAAGGGATGCCGTTACCCAGTGGGAGCAAGGAAGAGTGTGGAGCCTTGCAGTATCTCCTGAGATATTAGTACTGCTTTCTTCAGGGATAATTTTTAATGGAAGAATTTGAGTATCCAATGTATGCAGAGACATCAAAAGCTCATATTCCTCGCCAAACATTCCACTTGATGCACTTGCTCAGGGCAATTTGAATGTGGAATCACTTATAGAGAAGGGTTATCATAAGAGCCAGAAGCCAGAACTGTAACATCTACCTGTCTGTTCATTTGCCAAGTATCCATACATGAATACATCCATCTACATAGTTATCTCTTCAAACTCATTTTCTTATTTCCTCCTCCATGCCTTATTATTTGACATATAGCAATGGTTGACTTACAAGTATAGTCCATAGGTTACAAGACATTATTGCTGTAGTGGCCATAAGAACATTCCCCATAAATTTTCAACCATAAGAACTGTAATTGACCAAAGTCCCAGCTACTGAGCTCTGAACCCCCAAACTACATTCGTCCTGAGGTCATGTCAGTGACACTCGCACAGGCTTTCTGAAAAGAGACATGAGTCAGGACTCCTCAGCGGCCTTCTCAAACCTTCCCTGGACCACACTGCGGTTCAGGAGGCCTCCACTCAGCCTTCCTCCCACTCTTCTTCATTGCAGGGGCTGGTGGATGTCCTCTACCACACTCTGGCTCCTCTCCTAGCCTCTCGCAGATTTACTGCCTCATTTCCTTCTAACAGCAGTTTCCTGGGGAACCCTTTGTATATTTAATCTTCTGACATCTGAATATGCATAAAAGCATTGCATCTTTAATCCCATCTTATCTTCTTCCAAGACTGAAAAATCATCATAGAATAAAAAAAAAAAGTCATGCAGATTGTGGACTCAGAAATGGATGCACTAAATGACAAGTTTGTGGTCTGAATTTTTCTGATGAACAAGTAAGAGGGTTGTGTGAAGAGTGACACATTAAGTTAGGTAAGAGCTGCTTTTCCTTACGTTTATTTTAAGAACTAGGAGTTGTGACGAAGGGTGTGTGGGTGGCCAAAAATGGCAAATGTTACAGATGACTGCCAGCATCTGTCATCTCTTTTCCTTTGGTTCAGTCAGTGGTCAGCAGTGTCCAGTCTGAACAGTGACAGCAGTACATTGACAGTGTCAGCAGTACAAGCTGCGCGTCTGTACCTTAGCAGCAGCAGCAGAAGCATTCTCAGTGCCCGGGCTTCAGCAGCATGGCTGATATCGTTCCGACTGCCTAATCACTGTCCCTGGATTTCCAGGGAATGTTCATGGACTGTGAAAGCCTTAATAATTCCTCCTTTACTTCAAACTTACAGTTTTTCTTCTTGTTGCTCACACATAAAAGCTGACTGTATCAATTCAGGTTTTTATAGGAAATAGATGATGCAATCAAAATAATAATTGAAGATAATTTAAAGAAATGCTTTCAATGAAAGTATGGACAGTGTTAAGAGAAAACTGCAAAGGATAGTGAAGCACTCTGCAGCATCAGTAGCAGTGATCAACCCCATCACCAACTCTGGAGAAGCCCAGGATACTCACTGTGACTCAGAACAAAGTATCTAGCAATGTATTATGGCTACAGCCAGGACCCTGGCCTTTGATGGACAATGCTTAGCTCATCAGACAGGCATCTGGAAATGTTTCTATTCATTTCAGGTAAAAGTTGCTAAATTACTATTTTTTTTGAGAGAGAGAGAGAGAGAATCTAACTCCATTGCTTCAGGTAGAGTGCAGTGGCATTAGCCTAGTTCACTGTATCCTTAATCTCCTGGGCTCAAGGGACCCTCTTGCCTTAGGATCCCAAGTAGCAGGGACTACAGGTACCCACCACAATGCCTGGCTAATTTTTTCTATTTTTGGTGGAGATGGAGTGGGGGTCTTTCTCTTGCTTGGGACTGGTCTTAAACTCCTGACCTCAAGTGATCCTCCTTCCTTGGCTTCCCAGAGTACCCTGATTACAAGTATGAGTCATCACACCCAGACAACATTTTTTAGTTACATCACTTGCTTTCCTATGAATTCAATCAAATCATCTGCAGAAAATGATAGTTTTAACTCTTCATTTCCAATTTAATACCTCTCATTTCCTTTGTCTGGTTGAATCTGGCCATACCTCCAGAACTATGGTAAACAACAGAAGTGGTTAAAGTTATAGGAGTCGATTCCTGTATACATCATTCATAATAAAATTTTTAACAGACTCTCCCCCTGAAGTAGAACAGTAAAAAGAATTAATTATAGAGCTGAGAGCAATGTGAGTGGGGCCGGAGACTCCCCATTTTGTATATTCCCAGTTATATGGAATAGAGTTGGAAAAGTACATGTTTCTAGGACTCCCACCTACAAGATGCTAAAGTGCCAGAACCATTACTGTCAGTATAGCCTGGCGAGGGGAAGCAATAGCCAACTCATTTCTTTAAGAACTCAAACACTTACTGTTTAGATATATCATACAGTCATGTTTAGAAGTCGGTCTCTCTTCTCAAACTTGTAATCTAGACCACAGAACCACAGAAACAGAAGGAGACAAAAAATAAAAAGAATAAATTCATTGAAGTTCTTACCTTAGCCTCCTCCACCTCCTCTCCCTGTCACTGCTCTATCACACCCATCTGTCCAATGGGGAATTTTATTCACCCTCACACATACCAAGTTTTATACCCAGGTCACTTGATCTTAGAAGACATCTCTTCATTGTGTAATCATCATCCAATTAATAAGCAGATGTTTCAAAGCCCACTCCATATTTCACACTCCACTACTTTGCAAGTTATAAGATTTATGAAAAGTGCACTGTGTACACATTTTAGATCATTGTTGCACGATACTTGCTGTAAAATGGGTTTCTTAATTTAGTGATATAAATCGTTGTATATTTTAAAATATTATTTTTATTGTAGGCATTTAATAATGTTGGGAGTGTTTGCTTTGGTTACTGAGTATACAGTTCTGAGTTCAGAATGAGTATTTATCCTGCTTAAGAAGCATCAACCTCCACTGGAGGCCAAGTATAGCTGGCTGCTGTTATCTGCTCCAGAGCTGTGGCTCAGCCCAGATTTTCTCATGCTCTTTCACGTACTGTTAGTCTCTGAGCTTCCTGTGGAACAAACAGAACATTTGATAGTCATATTTTTGAGATTCTGAGAAAAGTGCAACATGTTTTTTCTCCAATTTTTTTCCCTACCTGAACTGTTGTATGTACCATGCACTTCATATACCAAAGTGATCACTTTCAAAGAGTAGAAATAGCCACATTTTGGATACAGCCTTTTTCTGAAGTTGTGTAGATATGTACATTTACACATATACAGACACACATAACTGATTTTCCATCTCCAGAACAATATACATGCACACATTCATAACACATTGCTCTGTAGTAGAGATTTTTATGTCTTATAATTACCTGAGGCTCCATTTTTGAACTACACTCTCAACCGAACTGTCATTGCCTAAGAACTGTTATAAAGCTCTGCTCTTAACTTGGCTTACATAGCGGATTTACTGTTACCATTTCACTCAAATTCCAGTCATTGGCCAGACACAACAAAGCTGCTTTTCAGACTGAAGGCATTGTTGGTCACCAGCTGCACATGGCAATCTGTGACTTTGTTTCCTGCTCAATTTTCTCTGTTAACTGATCATAGAGAGAAGAACATTTAGCTATGGGATTAGATAACGTTATCAGCTAGACCCGATATTGGACCCCAAACTTTGGCAGCCACCTGTTCACAATGGAATAAGTACTAATGCAGGATATTTTTAATATATCATTTGCAACTCCTCTTTGTGGTTTCCTCTCTACTGGAATGTTTCCCTAATATAGCCTATTTCATGCAAGGTGTATCAAGTCTCAGAATAATTTTATGTTTTTCATAACAGAACTGTTTTTAATTCGAGCTCAATAACAGATCAAAAGTTGTCTTTCTAATTGACAAGTCAGTAAACTATCAAACTTGGAAATTGCTTAACTATCCTGAAGACATTTAGCAAATGCCACCAATAACATATGAATGCCTAATTCCTTTCATTGTTAAATATCCTTCTTTAGTTAATTTTTTTGTGAATTTTAAAGCAAAGTATACATATTTTAAAGTAGTATATAATTAAGTATATCCATTAAAAAAATTCTCTATTAAGGTATTTTCAAAGAAGCAAATGTATCTTATTTCAAATTTACAATTAACATTTTTTATGAAGGCAGCAACACGAAGATTTGTTCAATATAAAAGTTTATCAATATAGTATCTTTTTTCTTTCCTACTGTGGGAGTTTTGGATAAGCCATTTAGATGTTGCTTTCATATAGTGCATTAGTCAGAGTTCTGCAGAGAAACAGAGCTAACGGATAGAGAAGGAGATACAGACAAGAGAGAGTTAGTGTGGGAACTGGCTTGCACGATCATGGAGACTGTGAGGTCCCAGTGATGTCACATCTGTAAGCAGGACCACCGGCAAAGCTATTGGTGTAATTTTGTCTCAGCCCCATGACCCAATAACAAAGAGCTGTGATTACCAAGGGCAAGAGAAGGTAGATGTCCCAGCTCAAGAGTAAACTCATCCATCATTCCTCTGCCTTTTTGTTCTATCTGGCACCTCAGGAACTGGATGATTCCCTCCTACTTTGGTGAGGTAGATCTCCTCCACCCATTGAAATGCCATTCTCTTCTGAGAATACCCTGTCATTCTCAGCAAGAAATAATGTTTACCAGCTATGGGGGTTATCATTTAACTTAGTTAATTTGACACTTAAAATTAGCCATCCCAGGAAGGTCATGAAGGTGTATTACCTCCCGGCAAAATTATCTGGAGACTATTATCAGTCCACAGACTACTTTTTATTGCTCAGTCACAAGAAAATACAGTATTTTCAATAAATTTTAAAATAAGTCTTAAAGCTGAAATGCTTCTACTTAATGCTCCGATTACTTTTAAGTTTTCCTAGACACATGGGAAATAATAAAAATAAAGAATGGTCTTAGCATCTTTTTTTTTCTGGACATGATCAGTACAAATAAAATCACTTAGCACTTGGATTATACAGAAAAATCTTCTTGTAATTGTTACTTTATTCAATTAGCACGTGATTAGTAAATTAAGCCATTACAATTAACATGGTGTGTCAGTTGAACTCTTAATTCTTCTTTCCTTTTTCTGCTCCTTTCTTCTTCATCTGCTTTGTTTGTTTCAGAAAAGCTTAAAGTGAATTTCAATTTTACTTTAATTATTTCGACATATTCTAAGGAAATATTTTTGTTACCTTAGAGAAAAGAGTTAAACCTTTTCAATTGCTCTGTAGTATAGTATATTTACTCTGGATTTAAATAGGCATTTTAAATTAGTTTGACATACATTTTCCCTTGTGTCCAGTAACTTAATACTATTTTAAAATAAATGACATTTTTTAAGTCACAGGAGAATTTGTGCAGAAGTGACCAACTTCACATTTATTTTCTAAGGACACTCATGAGGTCCCCTGAGTGCTTATTATTGTTGAATAGTGGTGCTGGAGAAATTGCTAATTTACGTTGCTTGAATTTTATAAACTCTGGGTATTTTCTCTCTGTGGAAGTCTGAAAGGCTGAAACATTTTTTTCCCTCACAACAATGAGATTCTTTTTGTA
This sequence comes from Perodicticus potto, assembly GCA_963574655.1. Taxonomy (NCBI): domain Eukaryota; kingdom Metazoa; phylum Chordata; class Mammalia; order Primates; family Lorisidae; genus Perodicticus; species Perodicticus potto. The sequence continues at coordinate 3,478 of CAUYRH010175623.1, read as the reverse complement.
GTCAGGCATTTTGATAAATAACATGGGCAATTAAACATCTAGAGTATCCTCTCAGGTTCAATTTCTGGTGATACCAGTGGGTAGAGATAAAGACATAAATGGTGTGTTGGCAATTGGTACTGTGATTTGTGAGCAGTATGAGGGAAAAATAAACTCGGTGTTTTTATTTATAGATCTAGTACATATAGTAGCATTTACAGAGAGCAGTCAAAGGATTTGATCTCAAAGAACAGCTCCTGCCTGAGATGTGTACTAGAAGTTTCTGTGATAATTTCATCTTCTGAAACACTAAAATTTTGAGAACAATTGGATATTTTTAGGGGTGACAAGATGCAGAATACAAGAATTTACACCACAGGTAAAATAGCATCTGAAGAGAAATTTAGTCCTTTTTCAAATATTTATAGTTAAAGATATATTTGTGAAACCAAAATTGTAGACATTTACAGGGATGTGATATATACAATGTGAACTGATTAAATCTATGTCCCAACGGGCAGCTCCGAGGCATAGGTCGTGAGACTTCTCAGAGTTTGAGCCTCCTCTGTGAGGGATCAAACACCGGCTGTGAACTCAATAACACATCCTTTATTGGATTCCCCTCTTTCTCATTTGCTTCCTCCCATCCGTCTACCTGCTCCCAGGGATAATTGACCATTTAAGCCACCAGCCCATGAGCATTTGTTTTAGCTTTTTATTTTTGAGGAACTGAAGTCAGACATGGTTCAAAGTGTCTATGAAAAAAATTAAAGAGAGGAAAATGTAAATAATGCACTTCTCAGAGGAGTTAATTCATTTCAGCATATATGGAAATGTTGACACCTAAAAACATGTCAGGATGGTGGCGAACTCTTTACTTATTTTCACTATCCTCTACTATAGTGGCCTTGAATAATGAATAATGGCCTTCATATGTGTGTGTGTCTATATGTGTGTGTGAATATATGTGGCCATGAATAATGAATAATGGCCTTCGTGTGTGTGTCTACATATACGTGTATGTGTGTGTGTGAATATAAATGGAGAGAGAGAGAGAGACACATATAATAAAATTTCCATACTTTTCCACCATCTACATTGACCACTTCCTTACGTTGAACTAATTTTCATAGACCAGACACATGCCACATGTATTTATCTTTACATTAGGCCTAATTCCTCACGTTGCCCACCTTTATTTATTGCTATTTGTTACAGTCCCTTGGGTGGTCGGCTCACAGAGTTTCCGCCGTGTGAACCGTATATGTATGTATATATAATCTCCCGTGCATGCTTGCCATGTGTGTTTCCCCCTGGGTTTCAACTCTGTGTTTGTGTGTCTCAAATTTCTATTTCTCTTTTTTTCTCTCATGAAACAGAATTGGAGATTGAAGAGATACATTCACAAGCCAAGAGACCTCAAGGATTGTCAGCAGACAACCCAGAGGCATCAAATAGGATCTTTCTCCGAGGCTTCAGAGAGAAATAGGCCTTCTGACACTTTGATTTTTGACTTCTGGCCTCGAAAATGAGAAAGCATAAATTTTTGGTTTTTTAAGCCAGGAAGGTTATTATAATTTGTTATGGCAGTCCTAGGAAATTAATACACTTGCTGAGTCCAAACATCTATTCAGTTCTCATTATTTGGAAATACTATCATTAAACATGGGTTCAGTGACATGATTAAGAACTATTTATAGAAATTATGTTAAAGATTAGAGATTTTCTATTATAGTATTTTAATATCATTAAATTTGAGGTCAGAGAATGCCTATACCTATGATCTTAAGTAACTCAAAATTCAAAACTTAATAGACAGAAGGAAAGAAGAGTGACATTTGATTAGCATTTAGTTTTCCAATATTAATTTCCTTTACAAATTCAATTAGGTAAAGTGTATGACTGAAACACAAACCATGTTTCCTTCTCTCCCCATGAATCTGAGATTTTTAAATTCACATATCCAAAAAAGAAGGGAAGGAGGTGGCACCTGTGGCTCAAAGGAGTAGGGTGCTGGCCCCATATACCAGAGGTGGTGGGTTCAAACCCATCCCCGGCCAAAAAATGCCAAAAAAAAAAAAAAAGAAGAAGAAGAAGAGAAGTAGGGAGGGAGGGAGGCAAGGAAGGAAGAAGGAAAGAGAAAGAAAAAGAAAGAAAGAATAGACCAAGAGAGACACAACTACCCTAAAGAGACAGGCCTTGCCACATGAGCTCAGAAGGCAGAACTTTCAAAAGAGCAGTCTTTGAGCTATAAAAAGATTTTGTTGATATCTCAAAGTAGTTTTGATTTTCATTTCTCTGATGATTAAGGATGGTGAGCATTTTTTCATGTGTCTGTATGCTGTGTGCCTGTCTTCTTTAGAGAAGTTTCTCTTCAAGTCCTTTGCCCATCCTGAGATGGGATCACTTGTTCTTTTCTTGCTAACACATTTCAGTTCTCTTTGGATTCTGGTTATTAAACCTTTGTCAGAGGTGTAACCTGCAAATATTTTCTCCCATTCTGAGGATGATCTGCTTGCTATACTTACTAGGTTCTTGGCTGTGCAGAAGCTTTTTAGTTTGATCAGGTCCCAGTAGTGTATTTTAGATACTGCTTCAATTGCCTGGGGAGTCATGCTCATAAAATATTCACCCAGGCCAATTCCTTCAAGAGTTTTCCCTGCACTTTCTTCTAGAATTTTTATAGTTTCATGTCTTAAGTTTAAGTCTTTAATCCAGTGAGAATCTATCTTAAGTTAGAATCTATCTTAAGTTAATGGTGAAACATGTGGGTCCAGTTTCAGTCTTTAGAAAGATTAGACCACATAACAAAATCCCAAAAGCAGAGATGTTGCCGTGGATGTGGAGAAAAGGGAACACGTCTACATTGCTGGTGGGAATGCACACTAATACTTTCCTTCTGGAAGGATGTTTGGAGAATACTTAGAGATCTAAAAACAGACCTGCCATTCAACCCTATAATTCCTTTACTTGGTATATACCCTGAAGACCAAAAATCACATTATAACAAAGACATCTGTATCAGAATGTTTATTGCAGCCCAATTCATAATTGCTAAGTCATGGAAGAAGCCCAAGTGCCCATCGACCCATGAATGGATTAAGAAATTGTGGTACATGTATACCATGGAATACTATGCAGCCTTAAAGAAAGATGGAGACTTTGCCTCTTTCATGTTTACATGGATGGAGCTGGAACATATTCTTCTTAGCAAAGTATCCCAAGGATGGAAGAAAAAGTATCCAATGTACTCAGCCCTACCATGAAGCTAACTTATAGATTTCATATGAAGGCTATAACCCAATTATAGCATAAGAATATGGGGAAAGTGGCAAGGGAGGGGAGGGGGTAGGATGGGTGGAGGGAGGTTAAATGGTGGGGCTACATCTATGGTGCATCTTAGATGGGTTCAGACAAAACTTACTAAATGCAGAATACAAACATCTTCATACAATAACTAAGAAAATGACATGATGACTATGTCAAACAGTTTGATGAA
>CAUYRH010175621.1:0-44194 GCA_963574655.1 Perodicticus potto | reverse complement strand
GTGAGATCACACTTGTGGTGCATATTTGAAGGGTCAGGAGAAAACTTCTAAATACGGATCAAAAATGTTTTCACATAGTAAATGAGAAAATATCATGAATGTTATATCAATCAGGTTGATAAAAATATCTCCGATTGTATGGGAAGCCCGCATACTGTACCCCATGACTGAATTATTGTACACAGCTATGCCTCAATAAAAAATAAAAATAAATAAAAAAAGAAAAAGTAGCTTAAACCTTCATGGTAAGTTTGTCCTTTGAAGGCCTTTTCTCTAGCAATTATTAGTTGAGATTGTTCTGAACTATGACAGAAGTTCCACTAATGTTCCAGGAAAAAAATCAGAGTTCCATTTCTTCTTCATTACCAGATCTGTAACGTGAGGCCTATTTCCATTCTGTGTAGTACTTTTTTTTTAGGTAGTGAAAGATCCCAAATTATCCTTCCTGAGTAGTGGGCACCATCTTGCCCTTGGCCCTTAAGTCATTTGTTCTCCACAATAATGAAAATCTCCCAAGCTGCTGGCTTCTCTACCTCAAGTTTTAAAAACATTTTCAAACTCTACAAAGAAGCCATAACAGAAATCTCTGAATCTAACTAGGTTAGTTGTATTTAACAGAACTAACATTCATCCATGACTAATCAATAGCCACGTAAAAAAGTAGGGTTTTGTGCTTGCTTCTGCAGCACAAATACTAAACTTAAAACAGTACACAGAAGATTAGCATGGCCCATGAGCAAAGATAATGCACACATTCTTTTTGGGTTTTTTTGTTTGTTTGTTTGTTTTTTGAGGCAGAGTCTCACTTTGTCGCCCTCAGTCACAGCAACATCATACTCTTGGACTCAAGCAATTCTTATTTTTTTTCAAGTTTGTAGTACTTTATTATGGCAACTCTAGGAAACTAATACATCAATATAGAAACACATGTACATGCAAAGCATTTTTCTGATAATAACAATCTTTAGCTTTCTTTACTAAATTAATATCTTATCCCAACCTTTGCAGTATGTTTCTGTATGGTTGGATAGTTTTTCATAGATTTGGAGAATCATTACTATTGTGTTTAATAACAATTTTAGGCTGCTATTAGTTTCTCTTATCTCTACAGATCTCTTTATTATTAATCCTTTATCAGTTATATATGTGGGCAATTTTTTCTTCCCAAATTTTTATGTGTTCTTTAGTACTGTTTTCCCCCCAAATAGGTTGTTAGTAAATTTTAATAGATTCATATGGCTAAGAAAGTAATGTTTTCTACATAAAAACACTTGACTAATGGATGAGGGACATATCAATCCCCAGTCTTCCCAGGGTTGGAGAGCACTTTCCCCTTTGGAAGCTACAGGCCCTCTGCAGGACAGCTATGGCCTAAGGGTGGGTCCAGGATTTGAGTCTCCATGGTTTCCCAGGAGTTGTACAATTTTTGTATCCCTTTTTTTTTCTGCAGAACAGAGATAGTAATGCTTCACTCAGAAGAACATTGCAGGGATTTTATGTAACAGGCAGCAAATACTATTATGAAAATAACAGGGATCCTGTGGTCGTGAGACAAATAAACAGAACAACCTGCCCTTTGGGTGCATGAAAATCAGCCCTATGAGGCAGACTTTCACTTTTCATCCCCAACCAGACCTCCTGATTCAGTCCCAAGACTGAACGAAATATAGCAAATATAGAACAAAAATGTAGCAAAAATGAAGAAAATGCTAATAATGACGCCCAAGGGTTTCTTCTCAGGCCTTTGTTCTCAGGATCTTGAGTCACTCTGTACTGGCTCCAGACTGGGACTCCTCTGGAATCTTGCCCTTGACCTGGCCTGAATTCCCAGATATCACGTTGGGTAGTGTGAGGACTTGAGTAGCTCTGGTGGAGTCCCACTTGCTGACATGAAGGTACTTCTGAGACCACTTGAGATTCATCCCCAACTGGGCAAAGAAAACCTCAACCATGTTCTGCTGCTCTTGGGAAAGGGCATGCACATAAATAGAGTAGGGTGTAGTCACTGGGATGGAGAAGGCACCCTGAGTCTCTTGGAAACTGATGTCTCGCACAAACAGCTCATCATGTATGATGCATAGACTGGAATTGCTGGTAGGGACAGTGATGAAGATCCGAGTGAAGGCACGTACACATCCCAGGGACTTTCCCTCCACTTCCTTGAACAATCCACTGACAGAAAAGCAGAGCATCCTTTCTGCCTGGAACCACATGTCCACCACAAAGGAGCTGAGGTCATGCTGAGTTTTGGGCAACATTTTGAGATTGTGCACAATGTCACATTTTGTGTGCTTCAGCAGCTGCCTCTGCAGGGAGTGGTCCTTGAGCACTATCATTTTCCTACTTTCCTTGAAGTACTTGCACAAGTTGTTTGAAGCTGGGTCCTTGTGGTTGAAGGGAATGGTCAGGGAGAAGCGGGCCACGACTTGATAAGCACCAAGGAGGCCCTGTCAATCTCCACAGTCATAGATCAACTAATAATGCTGCAGGAATTGCAGGACCAGATTCTTCAGTGTTTCAGATGCAAAGACACTTCTCTTGCAGACTGGTAACATCTTGTGGTGTTCAGGACCATGTGGATTTGGACTGGGTGACTCCTGCCATCTAGGCATAATAACTTGAGGAACAATTCCAAGATGGAGTTTATGTTGCTGGACTTGTCCGGGAAGGTGGTGCACGGGACATTTCTGTCCACACATATCTCTTCTGCCTCCAGCCCTTTTTCCTTGTCCATCTTCTCTGCAGACTTCACCTCATTCAGGTTGTTGATGTTGGAGACTTTTGCCATAATACCAGGCAGCTGATAGGGTCTGATGTTGCTCAGGTTCAAAAGCAAAAGCTGGGACATGTTCTCTTCCTCAATGTGCAGGGATACAGCCATGCTCTTTCTGGGATTTGGTGCCATTTTGACATCATGTGTCCTCAAGTCTGTGTCAAAGCAGAGTCTCTGAATGTCAAGTACTTCCTGGGAGGTATCATCTTTGTTCATGGTCAGCTGCTCTACGTTTTCCAAGTTCAGCTCCTTCTGCACAAAGTGGGGCATGTCAGAGGGACTGACAAAGACTGATACTCTTTCATTATCCTGGTCCCAAATGTTGCCACTGATACTCTTCAGTACGAAGGCAATGCTGGCACTCTCCATGAAGAAGTGGACCTGCATTTTCTCATAATGAAACTCAAATGGAGTAAAAGGGACACTGCATTGGCTCTGAATCAAATCCAGCAGCCACTTCTCATCATATTTTATGCCAAATGGAACTGTGATCTGAAGTCCCTGAAGTCCCATCCTGCCTGCATCACTCCATTCTTCCCTCTGGAAGTTTTTTGTCTCTTTCTGCAATAACCTGGGTTTGGTCTTATTTATGAAAAGTACCTCTCCGGTGATATGGTGGAATGAAGGATTGAATCTTAATGGAGAGTCCACTTGGATATCACTCATTGCTGCATTTCCTTCTTGCTGCTGACGGAATGAAGGATGCATGCCAGAAGTGACTGGTTCAGACCAATTGGTAAATCTCCTTCAGCAAAGACCCCAGCATCTTGCTCTTCTTTGAACAAGGTTGACTTGGTGATTGTGCCCCATGGTGTATCCCAAAGACATATCTGTGTTCTGGAGCTCTTCTCCATAGACAGCATCACATGTTCTGAACCTGGCGATAGTTTTTGAGGTATCTTCCAAGCCCCACATTCCAGTGAATTGGAGGACCTGCCTGGACCAACAGCCCATTCCAAGAGATTGACTTAACTAGAATCCTGACCCCAGGAGTCATGACACTCAGGGCTCCATGATAAATGCAGAGTACACTTCATGGTTACCAGATCTTTCGAAATATAATCAGCTCCAGGATCCTCCATAGGTCTTTTACAATCCTCCCTCTTAATTAACTACTTGAGTGGTTTCCCAGAAATGATGAACTGGAACTATAGGCCTCAAGAGATCCTTCTCTTGAGAATTGCTCAAGCAATTCTCTTGCCTCAGACTCTTGGGTAGCTGGGACTACAGGCACCCACCACAATGCCTGGCTATTTTTAGAGACAAGGTTTCACTCTTGCTCAGCCTGGTCTTGAACCAGTGAGCTCAGGCAATCCACCTGCCTTGGCCTCCCAAAGTGCTGGGATTACAGACGTGAGCCACTGTGCCTGGCCTTACACATTCTTGAAACATTCCATATTTTGCATAGTACCTGGAAGGTCATTTGATGGTTTTCTGACTAATTCCATCAAAAACTGTGTGAGTCAGCTTGGTGCCCATAGCTCAGTGGTTAGGGCGCCAGCCACATACACTGAGACAGGCAGGTTCAATCTCGGCCCCAGCCTGCTAAACAATGACAACTGCAACAAAAAAATAACCAGGTGTTGTGGTGGGTGCCTATAGCCCCAGCTACTTGGGAGGCTGAGGCAACAGAATCGCTTAAGCCCAAGAGTATGAGGTTGCTGTGAGTGTGATGCCTTGGCAAGCACAAGCCAAGGGCGACATAATGAGACTCTGTCTCAAAAAACAAACAAAAAAGAAAAAAGAAAAAAGAACTGTCTGAGTCAAAGTAAAATGGGCAGCAGTCAATATTGAAACTGATATTCTCTACAAAAATATTTGAGTAAGGTAATCTATAAAATGTGAATGGAGCTGAGTAACACATGAGATGTTGTATGCAAATATATTGTCAGTACAAATCTCAGAAATGAGAAAATGTTGACTTGAATATCCTTGTCGAAACTTTAAAAAGTAGAGTTTTGTCTTGTACATCACTTGGAAATGAACATGGAAATTAAGCATTGTTCTAACAAAGATCTGGCTGGTTCAGAGTTTGAGTAGGAACAGAGAGTATAGTAGTAGTCCAAACAAGGTCTTCACATCTGTTAGGGTTCTGCCCTTTGTATGATTGATTAGCTCAGTACAGGAGTGTTATCTAATTTAATGACATTTTTTTATGCATGAATTTTGCTAAAAGTTACGAAACAGCTAAGACAGTCTGAATTATGAGCTACAAAAGGTAGAACTAGTAACCAAATTAGGACTTCATAGAGTGTTCTGAAAATGTAATATGTGCATATTAGAACCCATGAAAAAACATAGAGTAGGTTTTACTTGAGATTTTATTAGGCTTTCAGCAATAAATTCCAGAACAAATTATTCCATTGCATCACTATTTCTCTGAGCATTTGAAAGATGTAGTAGCAATAAATCTTTATAAAATCTTTTTAAATAAAGCAGTAAAACTCTTATTTTTAGAGGAAAATATTAAGCCTAAAAGAAGTAATTTGGTCATATACAAATAACCTTTGGTTGCAGAGCTAGAACTTACTGGGTTCAGGACAGTTTCTGTTATGTCAAGCTAAATCTCGTTAATATAGTGAGGACTACTGACCTCAGTTCCTGAGTACTTCATCTTATTCTTTATCTTCATTAACTAAAAGCTGTAGAAAGTTATAGATCTTAAGAATTCGACAAATGTTGATAATATTCTGATATTAGCTGTAATGTTTTCTGAAATATGCTAAGAATTTAATATATTTGGTAAATGTTTTTCATATCAGGATTAAAATACTCATTTATTTTTTATATATAGAATACTACAGCAAATTTTAGAATATAAAGAAAAAATGAAACCTATAAACTCTCCTCAAAATACCAACCAAGGTAAGACTTCTGACAGTGAATTAGTGTTGGTGGTCCTCCCATAGTAAGAACAGGAGCTTTTGACCACAAAAGAGAATTTTAAAAATGAACGTGTAAATTTCATGGTTTTTTTCTTTTCTTAATTTCTTTCTTAGCAGCCTAGAATTCAAAATTATTTAAGAAGTTAGTTGTAGGCTGGCACAGTGGCTTACACCTATAATTCTAGCACTCTGGGAGGCCGAGGTGGGTGGATTGCTTGAGCTCAGGAGTTCAAGACCAGCCTGAGCAAGAGTGAAACCCAGTCTCTACTAAAAATAAAAAAACTAGCCAGGTGTAGTAGTGCATACCTACAGTCCCAGTTACACAGGAGGCTGAGGCACGAGGATTGCTCAAGCCCAAGAGTTTGAGGTTGCTGTGAGCTATGATGCCAAGGCATTCTACCCAGGGTGACAGAGTTAGACTCTGTTTCAAAAAATTTAGTTCTACATAATTTATAATCCAAAAGAATATCTAAAAAGACTCATTTAAATAATTGTTGTCCCTAAAGTCTTGTCTGATTTTTTGCATAAATAAGAAAAAAGATGTTTAAGTTAGTATGTTGGGGATTTCTATAGTCACATTAATCAATGCACTTGTTATAGAAATGGATCTTCTATTTAGTTTTCATAATAAAAAATTGCATTCGTTAAAGGAATATTAGTTACTATTGACCCTTGAACAACCTGAGGATTAAGGCTGCCAATCCTCCTTGCAGTCAAATATTTGCATATACCTTTTTTTTTGAGATAGGGTCTCTGTTGCCCAGACTAGAGTGCAGTGCATCATCAGAGCTCACTATAACCTCAGTCTCCCAGGTTCAAGTGATCCTCCTACCTCAGTGTCCTAAGTAGCTGGAACTACCAGCATGCACAAACACACCTGGCTAATTATTAAATTTTTGGTAGAGATGGAGTCTCACTATGTTGCTCAGGCTGTTATCAAACTCCTTATCTAAAGCGATCCTCTCACCTCAGCTTCTCAAAATGCTTGTATTAATAGGCATGAGCCACCATGCCCAGCGTCCAAAACTTTGGATCCTCCAAAGCATTATCAATAGTCTATAGTTCACTGAAAGCCTTACAAGTAAAATAAATTGTCATTTAGCACATATTTTGTGTGTGTATTATATACTGTATTCTCATAGCAAAGTACCGATATTGTATTGCGTTCTTAAAATAAAGCTAGAGAAAAGAAACTATTGAGAAAAATCATAGGAAGAAAAATTATCTTTACTCTTCTTTACTTGGAAGTGAATTATCATAAAGGTCTTCACCTACTTGATCTTCATTTTAAGTATGCTGAGGAGGAGGAATGAGAGGGGTGATTGGTTTTGCTATCTGTGGGTAGCAGAAAAATCTACATATAAGTGGACTCCTGCAGTTCACACCTCTGTTGGTCAAGGGCCAACTATTACATAGTGTTTTGTGTCACTAAAAAGGTCACTAACTTTAAACCTGGAAACTCAACAATACCTTTGTAGTTTCATAAAACAAAGGGTATTAAAAACCACAAAATATATCCAGTGGGCATGAACACCAATAGGACATTATTTCTTAAGAGTACCTACTGAGTAGAGAAATCAGAAGGGCAATTCCTTGTTGAGAAGCACAAGTTATGTTACATAGTCTTATACCAACCATGTCTCGCTGTTATTGACTTCATTCCGCATAAATTGAATGACATAGATTTACTTCATTCCAACAAGATGTGCTCCTCTAGCTGCTGGATAACTGTCATGATAACAATAAAATTTTTTTTTTTTTTTTTTTTTAGAGACAGAGTCTCACTTTATTGCCCTTGGTAGAGTGCTGTTCTGTCACAGCTCACAGCAACCTCAAACTCTTGGGATCAGGCTATTCTCTAGCCTTAGCCTCCCAAGTAGCTAGGACTATAGGCACCCGCCACAATGCCTGGCTATTTTTTGTTGCAGTTTGGCTGGGGCTGGGTTTGAACCCGCCACCCTCGGTATATGGGGCCAGTGCCCTACTCACTGAGCAACAGGCGCTGCCCAATAATTTTGTTACATCTAGACACTCTGTTACCATTAACCATATGATTTTTATTATAAATATTTTAATAGCCCAACACTGGTGGAGGCAGAGTCTCACTTTTTCCCCCCTGTAGAAAGCTGTGATGTCATAGCTCACAGCAACTTCAGACTTGGCCTCAAGTGATCCTCTTGCCTCAGCCTCCCAAGTAACTGGGACTTCAGGCACCCACTACAAAGCCTGGCTATTTTTAGACTGGGTCTTACTCTAGCTCAGGCTGACCTCAAACTCATGAGCTCAGTTGATCTGCCTGCCTCAGCCTCCCAGAGTGCTGGGATTACAGGCGTGAGCCACTGCACCCGGCCTCACTATTTTTCATAGTTTTACAATGCTACTACACTACCTCTATGTGACATCAAATGCATGGTACAGTCTGGGGAACTATAGTAGTACATACTTCTGAAAGACCATCTGTAAGTTATGTTTTTATAAGTCTCGGGGGACAAAGATGGACTAGACATAGTTTTGATTTCTAAAGTGCTCATAATAGAATAGAAATGTTTAATTTCTTTGTTTTTCCAACAGAATTATCTAAGAAACTATTTTTATTCATTTATTCCCTCGTCTACTTAACAAATAAGTGTCTTTTAGTACAAAGCATTTGTCTAGTTTTATAGAAACCGACATTTTAAAAATACTGTCACTAGCTAATGACTATCATCGTTGTTTTCATTATTTACTAGTCTATTCAGTGCCTGCCGTGTGTCAGATGCCCTCTGGGAGCATGTACTTATCATTTACTATGTATTTATTGTGTCAAATATGTGCCAGACACTTTAAGTGCATGGGGAGAAATTAAAGCTTTAAGAAAATGAGTAGAGGCTCGGCGCCTGTGGCTCAGCGGGCTAAGGCGCCAGCCATATACACCTGAGCTGGTGGGTTCGAATCCAGCCCGGGTCCGCCAAACAACAATGATGGCTGCAACCAAAAAATAGCCGGGCGTTGTGGTGGGTGCCTGTAGTCCCAGCTACTTGGGAGGCAGAGGCAAGAGACTTGCTTGAGCCCAGGAATTGGAGGTTGCTGTGAACTGTGATGCCACAGCACTCTATCCAGGGTGACAGCTTGAGGCTCTGTCTCAAAAAAAAAAAAAAAAGAAAAGAAAAGAAAAGAAAATGAGTAGATATAAGGTAAACATGCAGAGTGAACAAAGACTGACAGGTAAAGATGCTGAAGAATGATGCTTGACAGAAGAAACATGTGTAATAACATTGCATGTTTGTCAGAAGGAAGAGCAAGCGAAAAATCTGATATTCATGAGTGAACTTTGCTGAGTTTATGAGCAATTCAGTTTTGTTAGTGCAGGAAGTGTGAGATGAGGATGGTTGGGAATGAGTTGAATACCTAGCTAAGAGAATCTTAGGAGAGGCTTTTTAATGCTATAGAAATGAATAGATCTTATCCTGTAGGTGATGGGAAATTTATCAGAATGCTTTTTGCTGTAGACAGGAAGTGAACTAAGTCACAGTGGCTAAAACCATGGGAACTAGAATTGTCTCGCTGGGTTAGTGATATCATCAGGATCCCACTCGTCCCTCTTTCAGCTGTGCTGGCGGTGGTGTTTTGCTCATGTCTCTTTTCATGATTGGCTAATTTGCAACAGCTCTAAATATGATGGTATCACAAGATGATATCTAAAAGTAAAAAAGACCTGCTTTTCTTCACATGTTTCTTTTAAATAGGGAGAAAATTAAGAAACCTGCAGTGGAGGTTGAGCTCAGTGGCTCACACCTGTAATCCTAGCACTCCAGGAGGCTGAGGTGGGTGGATTGCCTGAGCTCACAGGTTCGAGACCAGCCTGGGCAAGTGTGAGACACCGTCTCTAAAAAAAAAAAAGCTAGGCGTTGTGGCAGGTGCCTTTAGTGCCAGCTACTCGGGAGGCTGTGACAAGAGAATTGCTGGAGCCCAAGAGCTTGAGGTTTCTGCAAGCTATGATGCCAGAGCACTCTACCAAGGACAACAAAGTAAGACTCTGTCAAGAAAGAAAGGAAGAAAGGAAGGGAGGAAGGGAAAGGAAGGGAGAGAAGGAGAGGAGGGGAGGGGAGGGGCGGGGAGGGGAAGAAAGGGGAAGGGAGGGGAGAGGAGAGGAAAAGAAAAAGAAAGAAAAGAAACGAAACCTACAGTGGATTTCCTATAAGCATCTTATTGGTTAGGTTATACTACATGGTCATTCCTAAAGCAGGCACTGGGAAAACAGATGTAAAACTGTGATTGACAGTGAAGGGGTAGTGAGATGATAAACATCCAAGTACTATTATGTTTCTCCAGCAAGAAATAGCTTATTGGGTTGAGAGTTAGCAAAGTTTGCTGCCGGGATTCATTGGTGAATTTTGAGCAAGGAAGTCACAGATTAGATGTGAGTACAATGGCTTTGTGGTTATGCCCTAAAGCAGGGATTGGCAAGGTTTTTATGCAAAGGACCAGGTGGTAAATATTTTAGGCCAGTTAGTATTCTCTTTCAAACTATTAAATCCTGCTATTGTATATGGATGCAGTCAGAGGCATGACAGCACTCCAATAAAACTTTATTTGCAAAACTACATGGGATGCTGGATTCAATGTGTGTTTTGTACTTTGCTAAGCCTTCACAGAGGGAATAGTTGGAATCTAACCACATAAAAAGACTGGGAGACAAAGGAATATTTTGAATATGTTGTCCTGTAGTCAAAGCAGCAATTTCCTTGTCATCAATTCTTAAGTGTCTATGATTCACTGATCCATGGTAAAATACATATAAGATACAGAGCTCTGTTTATTCATTTTAAAATGTAGGTCTTTTTCTTGGCATTATATCTTTTCCATTTATTTTGCTTAATTTTTTTTTCCACTTAAGAAATAAAAGCAATAGTTGGTAGTTCTTTTTTCCTGTGAAGCCAGCCATTAAGAGCCCATGTTAAGCTAGAAAATAGTAATATGTTTATTTTATATGTTTATATTTATGTTTATGTTACCAGTGGTAGGAGAAGTATAAAACAGTTTTTAAAAAGAGAGATGGTTAATATGATTTTGTGATTATTGAATGTAAAATGTTTCAGGACAAAGAGAAATCTCAGATGATTCATCGATTTCCATGCTGTGCATTGGCATTTAAAGTGGATGAGAAAGAAACAGGAAATTTTGAAGTGAATAGAGCAGCAAGTTGAGTTTAATAGGATATTTGTAGGGGGCATTTTCAGCATGTAATTGGATTAGGCATTTCTAGCTGAAGCTAGAACTCTGAGTTAGGAGATGCAGACTTGGAATAATCTTATTCTAATTCTTAGGCTAATCCATAGATCTAGATGAGTTTATGATTGGGAAGATATAGAATGAGAAGAAACCCAGTGAGAAAACCCTGGAAATATCAACATTGCCCAGATGAAATGAAGACTGAACAGTGGTTAGGAAACACTAGGACAGTTACAGAGAAAGTGATGGTGCAAGAATTTTAAGAAATGAGAATTTCCAGGAGGAAGTATCAGTTCTAATGAGTGGGATTACCAAGAATTAAGTTAGATTTAACTTTTAAAGACTTTTTTGTGGAATTCCTTTCAAAAGAACAATTTTATAGTTTTAAGATTTACTATTTGTAGAATTGGATGTTCTTGTATCCAAATGTGGAAGAAAATGCCTGCCAAGATCTTCATAAATTTTTTGTAACTGCAGTAGGTACCTACACAGATCAGGATAAATGGTCTAGATTGGTGAGTACATGTGCCAGCATTTTCCCAGAATTGTCAAAACCTAAGGGTTGTGTGTGGGGGGAAAGTGTTGTCTTTCTTACCTGCTTCTTGGTGAAATTCTTGTTTTGTACTCAAGTTCTTGGCAAGCTGTTATGCATCATTCCAAAGCAAAAATCTAGCAGCAACCAATGGTACCTGCTGTCGGATGCATCATCTAACCCAGTCGTATTGTGGCAATTTCAAGTTTTAATCAGAAAAAGGTTAGGGACAAGCATTGTAGAGAAACTGACATCTTGATTTATTGCAGAAAAACTAATATAAATCACAAAACTATATGGTGATGTGTTGAATAGTCTCATTCTCAGTGTTTTGGGAACTCTGCTGACATAAGTAGAAAAGTCAATCCCTGACTTTAAGTGTCTTCTCATTTGCCTTCTACTGATATCTCTGCTTTTACTGCTTCCTTTTGAACTTCATGCCAAAGGGAAATACTTTTAGAACACATTTGTAACATATATATGTTTTATAAATGTGTTTTTTTTCCTTTTGAGAGAATTGGCTACCTATCCTAAAGTATATCTAGCATTCTCTTAGTGTCTAATGCTAATCATCTTCACATCTGTACCACAATGACAGTGTTACTGATGATGGTTTGTCAGGTTTTTAAGAGTCATTGGAATTGTCAAATACAAATTCTTTTATCTGACATAGTTTTAATATGAAACACTTTTCTAGTATCAGATTTCTTTGGAAATTGGTAATCTGTGGTTTACTAGAATAAATGGTCAATTGGATAACCACACTTTTAACCATCTCTATGTAATTCCTGGCCCCCCAAAATTAAAAGTCCTATTGATTCTTAAAGACCAAATCCAGTATTTACAAGGAATAAGTGGATACCTCCTTCTATGTTTTGGATTTTTTTTTTTTGTACTTTTTGACAAGAATTGCCCTTAATAGATAAACTGTATTTTTAGATTTATAAGAAATTAAGATAATGATTATAAATAAAAGGAATTCTATAGTACAACTGTGCACTGTATCCAGTGGTTATGTTTTTCTACAATCATCCCAGTTATCTGAATGATGAATGGTTATTTTACTTATTTACAATATTTTCTTAAAGAGGTATGATATTGTTATGTCGCCCAGGCTGGACTACAGTGGCTATTCATAGGAACAATCATAGCACACTGTAGTTTGAGCTCTTGGCCTCAACCCCTTCTCCTGCCTCACACCCTGGGTAGCTGGGATGGCTGCCGTCTGCCACTATGCCTAATCTGACACAAACTCATTATGAAAAAGAATTTAAGTCCTTCAGAATCAGAAAAAATTTACTCTGAGATTTTCATATTCTTTCTAGAAGCTTTCATACTGTAGAATGTATTGTCAATCATCAAGATTCTGTATGTTTTACCCTAGTTAAAATAGAATTGTTGCTTCTTTCACGTTTTTTTTCTGATATCATTAATATCCTCTCTCCTTTTTGTGCCTTTATTGAAATATAGAATTGCTAAGAAAAATGTGAAGGAAATTAATTAGGAAAAGATATTCTGTGCAGATAACCTTTTGGATATTGTCCCATAAAACTCATGAACTTAAATAATAAAAATGTTATGTAATTCACTTGCGTCTGGGGTTCACAAGACCACCCCCAGGTTTTAGTGACTAACTAGAAAGACTCACAGAACTCTGAAAATAGCCACATAGGAGCTCTGCTTTGTTACAGTGAAAGGATAGCAAACAAAATTAGCAAAGAGATAGGTGTAGATGGTGTCATCTAGGAAAACAGGCACAGCATTCAGGAGTCCTCTTCGGTGGAGTTACCAGGATGTGTTTAATTCCCCCAGCATGAAATTTTGACAACACATGTGCAGTGTTGTCTCACAGTACTAGAGTCTCATCAGTGACTCAGTTCTCAAGTTTTTCATAGAGGCTAGTCACAGAGGCATCCTCTCCCTGGCATTTACCAAAATTCCACACTTTCAGAAGGAAAGGTGCTTTTCGTAAACCACATTGTTTATGCAAATGGCAGAAAGCCTCTCTTGTCAGTTAGGGAATGGTGGCATCCCCTCTCAAACCGCATTCCAAGTGCTTAGTCAAAAGCCAGGTCTTTGCAAGCAAGTGTTCCTTAGGACAGCAGCTTCTTGCTTGCCATATGAAATGATTTCTGCACAGCAGTTATAACCATGATGTGTCTTTTGGTGTTGTCTTCAAATTTTATTTACCTACCAAATAATAAGATAAAATATAACATGGTACTGCTTTCAGTTGTATCATACATATTCAGTTGCAATGCTGGTTACTTTTTTTTGGTGAATATTGAATATACAAACTATACTTGTATATTAGTTGCTATGGCCAATATTAAATTATAGTCTGTCTTTATCTGATTAACTTTTCAGTAAAATGGTTAACTAAATTCAGCATAGTTATTTCTGATACAAAATTAGAGTAAAAAATTGTCTTTTTTTAATTACATGGATGGTCCAGTTTTGATTCATTTGTGTCAATCCCGGCTTATAATTATAAAATAAGATAAAATAGTCAATCTTTGTATCACTTATTTCCTTGCTCAAGTGTGCAATGAAAATTTATGCTGTATGTATTTTACATATTTTCATTTGGGAGATAAGATCCATCATCTATTACTTTATCTTTAATTCTCTCCAATTTTCAAAGTGTCTGTATCCAGTTAGGTGATACAGAGGTAATAGCTGCTTTATTGCTATTTATCCTTATCCTTTAAAACTATTTATCCTTCAGTGAATAGTTTTTAAAATTAGAAAGTTTATTTTTTAGAGAAGTTTTAGGTTTACAGAAAAATAGAGAAGAAGATGCAGACATTTCTCATATGTCTCATGCACACACATACCCACACATACACAAGAGTGCAACAGTTGTTACAATCGAGAGACCCACCCTGACAAATCACTATCAGAGTTCAGAGTTTACATTAGGGTTAACTCTTGTTTTCTTTTTTTTTTTTTTTAGCTAAATCATAGCTGTGTACATTAATGCAATCATGGGTACAATGTGCTGGTTTTATGTACAATTTGAAATATTTTCATCAAACTGGTTAACATAGCCTTCATGATATTTTCTTAGTTATTGTGTTAAGACATTTATATTCTGCATTTAGTAAGTTTCACCCGTGCCCTTCTAAACGCACCATAGGTGTGGTAACTCTTGTGTTTTTAATATTCTGTGAGGTTGGACAAATGTATAATGCCCTTGAAGTATCACACACGGAATAATTTTACTTCCCTAAAAATCCTCTGTACTTTGCCTTTTCATCCTTTTCTTCTTCCCCACTAACCACTGGAAATCACTGATTTTTTTGCTGTCTCTATTATAGCTTTGCTTTTTCCATAATAGTCATATAGTTAGAACAATGCAGGGTGTATGTTTTTAAATACATAAAATATTAAAGATCCAAAGGAATTGAATTTTGTCATTTGTTATTGTTGTTCATTGGTATAGGATATGATGACATGCTTTACATGTTGAAAAGTATGATTTCTATAGACATTTGCCACGTAGTAGGGAGTGTTGAGCAAAATGACACCATGCGGTAGCGCACAGCACGGACTGTCCCATCCATGGGGTGGGTCTAGATGGACTCTACAATGAAAGGGGTCAAGCTTAGAGACTGAGCTTTAAAGAAAAAAATGGAATCATAGTCTTTCAAACACCTTAAAATTGGAAGTCAGACCAGGGGGTAAATACTATAGATAAATAAATATGTTCCTCACCGATCCTCTACCTTTGCAGGCTGAGTTTGAAACCAGTCTGTATTACTATACATGGCTCACTTGCTTCTAGATCCTGTGTCATAAGAAATGCCAAGAGAGTCACAATGTTTTGCTTAAATGAAAGAGAAAATTTTCCTTCACTAAAGAAGGGGATGACTCTTGCCAACTCAAGTGAGTTGATACTTTTAGATACATTTTTTCATGTCCGATAACATTCCTGGCAATTTACCACCACCTCCCTAGTGCTGCTTCTTAAGCTTCCCTCTGAATATAAGATACAGTTCAGGGAGTATATGCTCTTAGGGCAGTGGTCTTTCTAGTGGTTCTTTTCATGGGAAGTAATATGGCAGGTGAGTTTGAGCCATGTTTATACCACACATGGCAGAGACACAATTGGTGGAACTATATAAACCTGGCAGCATCTTCCCCAGAAGAGGATTAGGAAGAGTAAGTACAATGATTTCTCCGGAGCTCTCTTCCACTATCAGTTGGAGTATCTTTGCTAGGATCCTTGTCCCTGCTCTAGTTCTTAAGTTTTACCATGCAAACATGGTAATGTACTCATAACACCTCAATTCCTTGTGATAGGGTGATTTATCCTCAAGTGAACAGTTTCAGCTGAAGAGGTAGAGAAGCCATGTTGTGTCACAACAGAATAAGTGTAGTAGTCACCCCTTACCTGTGGAGGATACATTCCAAGACCCCCAGGGAATGCCTGAAACCACAGATGGTACTGAACCCTACGTGTACAATGTTATTTCCTATATATACATATGTATAATGAAGTCTGTAAATTAGGCATGGTAAAAGATTAACAAGAATAACTGATAATAAAATAGAACATATGTAACAATATACTGTAATGAAAGTGATGGAAGTGTTGTCTCTCAAAATATCTTTATTGTACTTGCCTTACTTCTTTTCATGGTGATATAAGATGATACATTGTCTATGTGGTGAAATTAATGAGGTAAAGGATATAGGTATTGCAATGTAGTGTTAGCCTACTATTGACCTTTGGACTATACGTCAGAAGATGGAGATCAGATGATTCCAGACACTGAACCATTATGATGTTGAGGGTGGAATATGAGGAGTAGAGCATGTTGATGACTGGGCGTGTAGCATATATGGTGTGGATACACGAACAAAAGGATGATTCACATCCTTGGCAACATGGAGAGAGATGGCTTCAGATTTCATCACACTACTAAGAGCACCACCCAATTTAAAACTTATGAATTGTTTATTTCTAGAATTTTCCATGTAATATTTTGGACTTTGGTTGACTGTAGGTAACTGAAACCAAAAAAAGCAAAGCCATAAATGTGATGGTTGGTCCTTGAAGCAATTTCCTGGCATTCTACCCCTAAACTCCTTAGACTCTCCAAAGTCGTACCTTTTTGTGTGGTGAGGATAGACCAGTAGCCCTTCAGGATGGGGTCTGGTCACCAGAAAGACCAAGGCAGGATCACAGGGTTGAGATTTCTAGTTCCACCTTCCAAGCCTCCAGGTAAAAAAGAGGGACTGAAGGTTAGATTGAACACCAATAACCAATGATTTCATCAGTCATGCTAGTAATGAAACGTTCATAAAAACCAAAAAGGGCAAGGTACATAGAGCTTCCAGATAGCTGAATATGTGGAGGTTCCTGGAGAGTGGCACCCCTAGGAGGGCATGGAAATCCCCTATACCATGCCCCATGCATGTCTCCATCTGTAGTCTTTGTAATATCCTTTATAATATACTAGTTGACAGTAGTGTTCCTCTTCACCACTCTAGCACATTCAGTGAATTCAGAGAGGGGGCTGTGGGTTGAAACCAGTTGGTCAGAAATTCTGGTGTAGGGAAGAGGCAGCCTTATGGAGTTAACCTACACCTGTGGGGCCTAATGTATCACCATGGATATGGTGTTAGAATTGAATTAGAGCATATCCAGCTGGTGTCCACCGCAGAATTGATGGCTCACTTCTTGGTGGGCAAAATCTCCACAGTTGGTCATTTAAGTTTTCTGTATTGGTGATTATTTTTGTGGTATTAGAGCAAAGGAAAAGTACATTGAGTGTGTTTTATTTTTTTCCCACATAGATAGCACATAAGTCTGTTTTGACTGCTCCTAGTCCATTATTACAGAAATCATGCTCTTTGATACTGAATCTGCCAATGATAGCACTCTTTGTCAACATGGTAGGGTTTGGTTGTATTATGATTATTGTACATAGTAGTTCACATGTGGGAAATGAATTTTGATGGATCTCAGTCTGCCTTACATTTGATAAATACAAAGGAGAGAAAGTAAGATTTCCTAGTGTATTAGTTACCTACCAATGGTACAATTAGTATTAATTTCAGTATAGTTTCCAATACTTTGTAACAAAGCATCAGAGTCTTATTTTAAGAAAATGCAAAATATGAACAAAAGTGTGAATTTTATTTTAAATCAAGGCAGAGGTTTGCTATGTGTCCAGGTTTGTCTTATTCTCCTGGCTCCTCAAATGATCATGAGTAGCTGGAGTAAGTCATACGCCACCATGTCCCCTTATGCTTTTTAAAATTCTTTATTCTTCTATTGTTGATTTAACATTTATTTTACTTTTTTCTTTAATAGTGGGTAAGATCCCTGAAGACCTTATACTCAGGTAGGAATTTATAGATTTTAAAAAAGTTATATGCTAACTAAGGGAATACAGATAAAGGAAACTAATATTTGAGTATTCTACTCTGAGCTAGACACCATATTGTATCCTTCCCATGTATCACCTCACAGTGAACACAACAGTTCTTCAATGTATCTGCACTATGATAACCTCTCATTTACTAATTAGGGCATTGTGCTTCAGAGAGCTTGATTAATTGGTCCATGTTCCCATAACTAAGAAGTAGCTGAATCATGATTTGACTGTCAACCTGCTTGGTTCCCAAATTCCTATCTTGACTCTAAGCATACATTGATACTGTGCAGAACTGGGAGCAAGGTCCCAGTGAAACCAATTCAGATCAAGTTTCGTTGTGTGTTAACTCTCATTTAGAGTTTTCTTCAAAAGCCTGCTTAATACAAGAGTTTATCCTGATACATTTGATGATTGCAATGGCAGCCAGTACCTTGCTTTTACCATCAAAGGATTTAGGGAAGATCTTACTTAACTGTGGCAACAGGAACAGTTGGATCTCAAACTTTTAGTTCTTCAAACAAGTCTGAGTAGCTGGGATTAAGGCATGTGCCACTATGTCCCCTTATGGTTTTGATATTTTATATGTAAGTAAGACCAAGCAAGTCCTAGAGAGTAATTATTTGACTATAAGTAAAGGGTATGTACATATATACCATGTAGCATTAATTGCATTTAGCATCTATTGAGCTGCTATTTCTAATTGATTTCTCTAGTTACTGAAATCCCAGTTTGATTTTCACTTTTGGCTAGTCCCTTTGCCTAATCCATTAAGCTTTTTTTTTTTTCCTAGACTGTTTTTTCCTCTTCCATGACTTTTCCATAATCTTTTCTTGATTTTTTTTAACTTATTCTCTGCTTTTATTAGTGTTTATTTTGTTCTGTTCTATTTTTCTTTCTCTGCCAGACAAGTATTCCATTTTTTAAATAGAATCAAAAGCACATAGAATTTCAGGATTATAAGGAATTCTAGAGACCAATCAAAATACCCTCTTGTACTTCAAACTATGTTGAACATCATAGTAAGTTGTAGCGCAGATGGAGGACATGAAACTCAAAGAGACTAAAGTGACTTATTTGGATACAGTAAATGGCAGCAATGAGATTGGAACTCAGGTCCCTTACTTCAAAGCCCAGTGATTCTCCTGCAGCATCCTGTCAGTGAGTTTTTTAATACAAAGTGAGAGTTGGTACTAGTAAACTCAGTGGAAGAGGATAAAAATGGAGTTAGCTGGTAAAGCCAATGAAAGTGGATCAGAATGGAGTAAGAAGGAGAAGGCCAAGCTTATGAAGAAACAATGCTGGCTTGTATAGGGATAAGGGTTTTAGAAAAGAGATTATTTGGGGGTTATGACAATTTTAATAAAAGTTAATCATTTCTTATTTATCAAAAATAAAAGACACAGTATGTTGGGAGTTATTTAGAAAGAAATACTAAAATGGGAGTTCCAAAGGAGTTCTGAACAGGTTGCTATTTGTTTGTTTGTTTAATTGGAAGGACTGACAAACTTGAAAGTTTCTCTTGAAAGATGTTAAAAGGATTTGAGCCACTGGGAAGAATATCTAGAGCGGATAGGAATATAGTGTCATCTACATGTACCCCTCCCTCCAGAGAGGTAGTTTAGAGCCTCTGGAGTACTAAGGGGCTGGAGGTTGTTGGACTCCATAGATGTGTGGCCCAGGACAAGTGTCTCCTCATCTCTGCCTCTTTTTCCAAGTCACTGATGTCCTTCTTCGGTACATGGGGGGTAGGGAAAAGGTAGGCCTAGCTAGTGAGTTAGTCTCCAAATTTCAACTGGGTAGATGCTAAGATGCCTGTGTTGGGGGCTGATGATTGAGACTCTATTTCACTTGTTTTCCAGAAGCACAGGCTTAGAACTCCTACTCTTTATCTTTTGAGCCCATCCTTTCAGAAACCTGTGCTTTTGTAAGCTGAAGATTTAAATGTTGGAGACTTCCATGGAGCCCTGTAGAAGAGGGATCTGGAAGTGAGAACCCATAGGAGCAAAGAGGATTAGATAGTACTTAGGGAAATAGAGATACCACTACCAGGACTCTGTTTTCTCTCCTTGGGTATGTGAGAGCCTATGAAGGTTTTTAGAATTTACTAATTTATGTGGGACTGAATAAGGCAGGTCTCATATAAAAAAAAACTAGATTTTATACTTTTTAATGTTTTAATCTTTCTGGGGAGAATATTCACAATAACAACATGCACTTTTATCCTTTGGCTTTTGTAAATTTAGCTTTCAAACATTCCAGATGTTCCATGGAACTCCCTTTACTGCTTTTGGGTAAAGGGAACAGTGGGTATTTCTTTAGTAATGTCCAAGGTGAAGAATGAAAACTGCCAATTTTGAGTGACACAGATTATGAACCAGATATAGATAATGGAGAAGGGACATTCTATTTTCCTACCTTGTTTTAGGTTAGCAGGTTTGTTCCAGCTCAGGTAATAAGAGGTACGTTGCCATTTATTGGGTTTTCAGTTTTAACCTTCAGGATGGATTATTTCTGAAGACAAATTCAGTCTCTGCCAATATAGTGGCTGTCACTATTGATTATGGAGCTAAGGGTGTTTTCATTGAATATTTCATAGATCAAAAGAGATCTAAGTAGAAAGAGATAACCAAAATAATTTCTTAAAACAAAAGCCATATTTAATTATATCAAGAGATATCATTCAATACAGAGATAGGTAAGTGACCTCTCCCCAGATTTTGTTTTGGCTTTTGTTCTCTGGAGGGAACACCCAGATATAAGCTGGCAGAATTGTTTGTTTTTGTTTTTAAGAAATCAACTGACTCATTTTGGTATGTTTTTGCCCTAATGGTATGTTTCTAGCACTCAGGATAGTGATGATGATTTATGGCACATGGTAGATGTTGAAGACTTCACTTTCGAAACCAAGGTAAAGTTGACTCCTGTGAAATTAATTTTCAGAAGTTAGACATTTTATAGGAACGTGACTAATGGAATATTTTTTTAATTTTTTACATTGGGGAACAATAAAGGATTGATAAATACTTCGAGGGGATTAGGGCTGAAAATAGCATGGCCTTGAGAAATGCGTAGTTACAGAAAATTTATATTAGGACAAGCTTTTCCACAATTGAGGAAATATTCATCAAGGTTTATTTGGATTACTATGATTTTTGAATCTTAACATGACATTTATAACAATACTTTTAACTACATAAATCCTTATTGGACTTATTAGAGAAATCATGGAATCTCCCTGATGCTTTTCAGACCCAAGGTGTACAGCACATAACAGTTTCCTTTTTTTCTTTGGATACTTACAACCTTTCTGTAGGCTTTAAGAGAGAACGTTTTCCTCTGTTTCTAACTTTGATTCTATAATTAGACTAATTAGAGACAGAGTTTCACTTTGTTGCCCCTATAGAGTGCTCTGGCGTCATAGCTCACAGAAACCTCTAACTCTTGGGCTCAAGCAATTCTCTTGCCTCAGCCTCCCGAGTAGCTGGGACTACAGGCACCTGCCACAATGCCCGGCTATTTTTAGAGATGGGGTCTCACTCTAACTCAGGCTGATCTCAAACTTCAGAGCTCGGGCAATCCGCCCAACTTGGCCTCCCAAAGTGCTGGGATTACAAGCGTGAGCCACCGTGCCTGGCTATAAATAATCATTTTAAAGCTTCTGAATGAGCTCATAGAGGTTAGAAAATATACTCGAGTGTATACTAGAATACCTAAAATTATTCTTACATGTAAGAATCAGTTTAATGATTTGAATATAGGCGGCGCCTGTGGATCAGGAAGCAGGGCGCCAGCCCCATATACCGAAGGTGGCGGGTTCAAACCCGGCCTCGGCCGAACTGCAAAACAAAAAATAGCCGGGCGTTGTGGCGGGCGCCTGTAGTCCCAGCTACTCGGAGGCTGAGGCAAGAGAATCGCCTAAGCCCAGGAGCTGGAGGTTGCTGTGAGCTGTGTGACGCCAGGGCACTCTACTGAGGGTGATAAAGTGAGACTCTGTCTCTACAAAAAAAATAAATAAATAAAATAATAATTTGAATATAAATAAAGAAGCAAATGGATTTCTATACAGTAGGACCTCCATAGTTGACCACCTCCCTACGTTGACTACCTGCTTAAGTTGACCTAATTTTCATAGACCAGACATGTACCCCATGTATTCATGGAATTTCCTTATGTTGACCTCCTCTTTATGTTGACCAGTTTGTTACAGTCCCTTAGGTGGTCAGCTTATGGAGGTTCTACTATATAATGGAATGTTACAAATAGTATAAGTTGATAATTGCATAATATATCTAATATTTAAATCTGTTGCATTTCTAAAATTATGTCTATGTTTCCTCTTAATGTTTAGAATGTGTAACTACAGGGACTTATGATGAGAAAATATGTCAGTGTCATAAATAAGAAGAAAGTAATGTAGAAGTATGTCATAATAGGGAAGACGGTAACTGTATGTTTTCTAGTATCCTCCAACTGAAAGCTTTGAGAAGAATTTTATTTATTTTTATTCATTTTTAAATTTCAGTTTAATATAGGGGTACATATGATTAGGTTACCCTGTTTGCATTTGTTAAGTAAAACTGAAGTTGAGCCCCGCATCCAGGAGATGTACCATATTACTCCCGCATTGTACCTGTTAGGTGAGAGCCCACGCTTCCCTCCCCTCTTCCCCCTTCTTGAATTTAATAGCTTTTTTCTCTCATGTGGGCCTATCATTGTTCATCTACTAGTTTCATATCAGCATTGAGTACATTGGATGCTTTCTTTTCCATTCTTGTGATACTTCACTTAGGAAGATGTTCTCTAAATCTTTCAGGTAAATATAAAAGGTGTAAAGTCTCCATCTTTCTTTATGGCTAAATAGCATTCCATGATATACATGTACCACAGTTTATTAACACATTCATGGGTTGATGGACACTTAGGTTGTTTCCACATCTTGGTGATTGTGAATTGAGTAGGAATAAACCTTCAAGTGCAAATGTCTTTATGAGAAAATGATTTTTTTTTTTCTGGTAGATACCCAATAATGAATTGGGGGATCAAATGGAAAGTCTACTTTTTGTTCTCTCGAGATTCCCCAAACTTCTTTCTAAAAAGGCTATTTTAGTTTTCAGTCCCACCAACAGTGAATACATAGTGTTCCCTTCTCTCTGCACCCACGCCAGCATCTGCAGCTTTGGGACTTGGTGATGTGGGCTATTCTCACTGAGGTTAGATGTTATCTCAAGGTGGTTTTGATTTTCATTTTGTTGATGATAAGGAAGGATGAGCTTTTTCTCATGTGTTTGTTGACCATTCATCTGTTTTTTTGGGAGAAGGTTCTGTTCACATCTCTTGTCCAATGATTAATAGGGTCGTTTGCTCTTTCTTTGATCTTTGATAAACCAAATAATAGCATACACCAGGAGAAAGAATCCCTATTTAATAAATGCTGTTGGGAGAACTCAATAGCCACATGTAAAACACTGAAACTGGACCCACACCAGTCACCACTTACAAAAATTAACTCACTCAGATAAAAGATTAAAATCTAAAACACAAAAATGATAATAATTCTACAAGAAAGTGTGGCAAAAACTTTTGACAGTATATGCCCGGTGAAAGATTTTATGAAAAACACCTGTTGGCAATTGCAGCAACAACAAAAATAAATAAATAAGACCTGATCAAGCTAATAAGCTTCTGCACAGCTAAGGACATAACAGTTAAAGCAAATAGACAACCTTCAAAACGGAAAAAGATATTCACATGTTATAAATCTGACATGTATAAAGGGAAGCATTTTAGATTAAAATTTCTCAAAAGTTTTTTTACCCACAAGCCATGTTCTCATAAATATATCATTTCAAGCCATACATTACTGTTGAAAATTCTGATAACCAATTTTTTCTCCAATTGAAAAGTTGATGGAACACTGCTTTTTCCATTTTTTTCACTCTCCATTGTAATAATGATACATTTTGGGGGTAGTGGTAGATAACGAAGTTTAAATAATTGAACGACATATTTTATCTTAATAAAATTAAACTCCAAAATAATTAAACTCCATATCACAGAAGTACGTACAAAAATTAATTGCAGAGTGAATACTAATTAGTATTATTAAGGATATACTATGAGCAAAAGTGCCTTTCATTTATCTATATTTCTACATGTACTTTATAGTACTTAATGATTTTCTTTTTATTCCTTGGTCTAGGCTTATACTTGATTGATTGGTCATGTCTTACTTTTTCTTTTTTGTTACTCCCTCATCTTCTACCTTTTCAAAATAATTTGCCTCAGCCTAATTTTTTTCTTAGAGAACACATTTTTCAGTCTGTTTTTTCAGTCTCTGTCTCCATCATCAGCACCTTTCTATTTCCTTGCTAAGTGTAGCTTTCATTCATCAGTCATTGCTCCACAAGGTTTATCCCCTTTTGTCCTCTCTTCCTTGTCCAATCTATATACACTCAGTGTATACATCTGAATCTGTACATTCACTTATCTTTAGCTTTACCAACAGAATAGTAGGAATTTATACAGTTTGCAATGAAAACTATTTAATTGAGATGTTATTTAAAAACCTCAATTATCACCTTTCTCCCAACAAAAGGTAAATAGCACAAATATAAATCATATAAACACATTTGAAAAATATAACATGTAATTAATTTAAATGTATTAATGTTAGATTATGAAATAATACTGTAAATTACCTTGGGATACATTTTTGTTGTTGGTTATTTTAGTTAGGAAAATACTCTAGTAGGTCCAGTTTGGTATTAAGTACATGTGATGTTTGTTTTTCCATTCTTGGAATACTTCACTTAGGAGAATGTTCTCCAATTCCATCCCGGTTGTTACAAAAGATATGTGATCACCAACTTTTGCATGGATGAATAGTAGTATTCCATGCATTGCACACTTTCTGGGAGAAGGGCATTCATTCCTATAACTTTGACTTGAATTACACAAAACCAAATTATATAACCAAAGAATGTGTACCTCCCTAACATTCTTTGAAATAAAAAATAAAACATTTAAATCAGCAAAAAAGGGAAAAGAACCAAATAGATCTCATAATATTTCTATAATTATCAATTTGGGATGAAAGGAATAAAATTTTTAGAATATCTGTATCATCAGCCATAATCCTTACCCCAAGTGATGTAGGTTAAGAAATGGCAGGCTTGAGTTTTCATCTGAGTGATGATGAAACTTGTGCTCTTTTGTTAGATTATAGAGTAATGGTAAATAGTATAAGTATTTTACCAAATTTGATACTGGCTTTTCTTAAAAGTATTGATATTATTGTTTTGTTTCCGTACAAGATCCCTGAGCCATGTTCAAAAAGTCTATTGACCTCTTCTCAGCAATCCAAGAAAAACTGTAAGCTATTGGAAGACTGCCTATTCTTGTGTTACTTATTCATGCTTAATTACAATATTTTCACATACTCTCTACCTTGTTTTTACTGTAGTAAAAGCGCATTATGCCACTGTGAGGACGAAATATGCAACCTTGATTGTGGACAGGAATTCTGTTGCACCAAAAGAAGATATGGCTAAAAGCCTTCCTTCCACAGTAATTGAAGCCCAGGACTTTCCACAAATGGCCTTTGCATCACCTGCTCTTCCTTCTAAACCTATCCTCACACCTTTAGCCAAACATAATCTTAGAGAGGTAAGTTGTTCTCATAAAAACTTTTTGCTCATTTTTTTATACACACCATCCCTCAGTCCTCACAGTAATGACAAGAATTCTAAAAAGAAATAGAATCCTCACAATCATCAGAGAAAACTTGTGTAAAAAGACAGAGACATGTTCAGAACTTAGAATTATAAAAGCTGGTAGGGATAAACACTGCTTAGGCTTACATTATGGAAGGAAAGAATTAGAAAGCAACCAAAAGAATAGCTCAGCAAATATGGAGCAGAGCAGGAGACTGATGAGGAGTAATTCACTGAAGCAGGACGAGGTAATAGAAATATTGACTACGACAACCAAGATGAGAGAGATTATTTAAGAAACACAGAAGAAACAGGGGAGTTAAATAAGGGCATGCTCTCTAGATATGATATGATATGATAGAGATTCTTTTAAATTCAATTTAGGAAAAGTAAGCCAGGTAGTGAAAACAATACCCAGATTCATCTCAGTAACTTATAACTTATTTTAATAAAGAAGTGGAAGCAAATTTAATAATGGCTATAGTAACCTTAATCTTTTATACATTTAAAAATAACTAGAAGATAATCCAAATATTTCTAGTATAAAGGAAAGATAACTATTTAAGGTGGTAAGTATCTCAACTGCCCCAATTAAATAATATGGATGTTTAAAATTATCACATGTACCCCAAAATATATACTCATATTACTTATGTATCATTCAAAAATTTTTAAAAGAAAGAAATTTTAATACTTATTTTTTTTAGATTTAATAAAGTGACATATTTAATCAAGTAAAACCTATATTTGTAGATATGCTAAGTAGAATCTGTTTTGTGCCTTATTAGGTTTTTATGAATTACTAATATTTGAATCTCTTGCTTTTTGTTTAAGGTTTCTAATTTAGTGTTGGGTAAGTCTCAGCTTATTTAACTTAATTACTAATATTTGACTCTTTTGTTTTTTGTTTAAGGTTTCTAATTTAGTGTTAGGTAAGTCTCAGCTTACTTAACTAATTCATCATTATTGGATATAATCCTGATAGTTGTTTCAGAACATTTTGAGATGAAAAAGGGAAATTAAACATTATATTTATCTTCTCATTGTCTAAAACTACAGTTCCTGATTATATAAATCAGATTCTTAATCTGTATCCATTAAATGATAAAAGAGATTTAAGCTCCATCCCTTTTAAGAAATAAAGGAATCACTTATTTATTTTGGAGGTGTTCTGATCCTTCTTGTTCTCTTAGTATCTCTGTAATGGACACACAGGCAGACATCCACGGAAGGCAATCAAAAGTAATGATTTTTTCTGTAATATTACAGAATCATAAAGAAGGAAAGATCACCAAGAGAGTATACTAAATTATCTCTGGAAGATACTTTCTTACTTTTAAAAACATCTCCAGCAATGGAGACATTTTATTATTCTCAAGAAGCTTTAGTATTTATATTTGTCGTGTTCATATTTGTCTAAACTTGGACATAAATTCTTTCATGTCTAAAACTCAGGAATCCTGTTGACTTTATTTTTTAATTCCTTTCTTCTTTCTTCATGTGAATACTGGGTCCTACTTGACAATCATAGATGTATGGGAAGACTTATTAAATTTTCAACTTGAATAATTATAGCATTTTGTATGCTATATCTTGTATACTAGATCCTCTCTCAAATTTTTAACTACCATTTTATAAGACATAAATAGGCAATAAGTTATTAGTACAGTAGAACCTCTGTAAGTTGACCACCCAAGAGACTATAAAAAGCTGGTCAACATACAGAGATGGTCAACATAAGGAACAGGTCTACTGTGCGATATGTCCATGTAGTTTACTTTCGGTCTTTAACAATTAGGTAAACTCAAGGAGATGGTCAATGTAGGGAGGTGGTCAGCTATGGAGGTTATTAATATGTTGTTGATAGTGGGTTGAGAAAACCATATGAAATACAAAATAGAATTTTACATTTCCTTCTTATATCATAGTAGTATTTAAACTTTTCTCTTTGCAAGTTAAAAGTTTCAAGATTAATCATTAAAAGGGAGTGTTCTTGCAGTATCTTGAATTTATGTTT
The DNA here is from genome assembly GCA_963574655.1 of Perodicticus potto. NCBI lineage: Eukaryota > Metazoa > Chordata > Mammalia > Primates > Lorisidae > Perodicticus > Perodicticus potto. The sequence continues at coordinate 16,675 of CAUYRH010175621.1, read as the reverse complement.
TTGAATTAAATGTTTTGTTTAAAGATGCATAGGACTATAAGCTAGGCGGGGTGGCTCCCACCTGTAATCCTAGCACTTTGGGAAGCAGAGGCAGGTGGACTGCCTGAGCACATGAGTTGGAGACCAGCCTGAGCCAAAGTAAGAGCTTGTCTCTAATAAAATAGCTAGGTGTTGGGGTTGTGCCTGTGGCTCAGTGAGTAGGGCGCCAGCCCCATATACTGAGGGTGGCAGGTTCAAACCCGGCCCAGGCCAAACTGCAAGAAAAAAATAGCCGAGCATTGTGGCGGGCGCCTGTAGTCCCAGCTACTCAGAAAGCTGAGGCAAGAGAATCGCTTGAGCCCAAGAGTATGAAGTTGCTGTGAGCTGTGACACCACAGCACTCTATCAAGGGTGACAAAGTGAGACTCTGTCTCCAAAAACTAAAAAATGAAAATGCAAAGGACCATAATCACCAGAAATAAATATTTGTATATATTAATAAAAGTATATATTATATCTTTAGAAAAATATTAAAATGTAAAGCTGAATAATTGAATCCCATAGGCTTGTTCACTCCTCTTGTTTCCATTTTGCAAATTTCAAGAGTATAAGATTTCTTTATTTAATTCTATTACTTTATTATATCTTATAAATACTTGTGGCCTTAACACCATATGCTCTTCTTGAATAAGGTCATCTGTTACTAGACCAAAAGTATTTATCCAGATCTCTTATCTGTGTCCCCTGGATGCCTCACATTTATGGGTTGGGGAAGGCATTGGCATACTCTCAGAAGGGGACTTATCAATCTAGGATTCTAGTTTTGAAGGGCTTTATAATAAACATAAGGATGGGATATCCCCTTATTTAATTGGACTCAAGGACATGAAGTCCAATGGGCCCTCAAATTTCCAATGTCCAATTATTAGTAAATAACTTCTAGTGAAATTTTGGGAAGAACAGTATGGCCAACGCAAGCCCAGAATAAAAGCATCTGGGCCAGTGGCACATGGATGGTCACATCTTGGGATAGATTTATATTAAATCTGTCCAAAAACTGACAAGCCACCAACTCCCATTGCAATAATAAAATCTTGGTGAGAAACATCATTAATTCTAGAATTACTGTAATAAATGTAATACATATGCCATTGGGGCTTAAATGGGATGAAATATGTGGGGTCATCTGACATAGATAGTTGTAAACATAACAGAGGTCTTCAGTTAAGAAAGACCAATCTTGATTTATGCCACCCACTGTCATCCTTTTGGTTATAACACGACTTAGAACTGTAATCCCACAGAGGGCCAGAAGATGGCAGCCAAGAACCACTGATGACTTTTGTATTTTTTTTAATAATAGTTCAGGATCTTCCCAAGTAATGGGAGTGGAAAGATGAGTTTTTAACAATACAGATGAAGGGTAGTACTTACCTGTCCTACAAAAAAGGAAAATAAGGGAAAAAATAAAGATTACCTGAGTTTCTGTGCATTAATGGTAATCTTAATAATCATGGAAATAAAAAGATTCTCTGGTGTTAATGGGGCTCCAGTATGTTCCAAAGTCTCCTTTGCTTTGTCAACAAGATGTTTGAGGTCTCCCCAGACAATGGTGGGACCTTGAGTATTGCCTGAAGATTCAGCCATTCTCTATCTCCTTCGATTGTATCTTCCCATCCCCAGAGAGGTCTCCAAGTGTTTGTTGTCCTGGTCAAGAGGAAATTAGGTTAAATTTAATATAAATTGGAGTCCATATATATCTTTAAGAGGAGGGTTGTGAATTGTAATTCTCCAGTGAAATCTGCAAGGCCTATTTGTAATAATAATTCACTGTGGCTCCAAGCTGCCATAAAATTTTCTTTATCTATACCAGGGATAACAACATGAGGATCATACCCCATCAGTTGGCATCCAACTCTGCCTTGGTGGATTAAAGAAAATCATTGGTCAATTATTTTAAATAATTTTTTCTTGGGGTGGTGAGCCAAAAATAACCACTCAGTTGTTCTTAATTGTGAAACGAATTGACATAAACAGTCAGTTAAACTGTGAGGAGTATTTAAAATAATGAAAGTAATTGGCTATCCTTTTTTAATGTGAGTGAGCTGTCTCTGGTCAATTAATTGTTCTATATAATTTAGTTCTTGTCTAGTTTCTGGAGATAAGAGACAAGGGGATCAAGGGCAGAATTTCTCTTATACTAAAGAGATGGATCAAAGCATAAGTAGGAATACCCAAAGATGGACATAACCATTTTATATGTCCTAGTTTTTTTTGTAAATTATTGAGGGTGATTTTATCAGGGATATGCGAGAAACTCATTGTGGCTGGAGACTGCGAGTTCCAAGGACATAACCCAATATTGTCAAGGCTTTTAAGTTTGAACTTTTTCAGGGGCTATTAAAGCAGTTAAAAATTGAAATATTTTGGAAGAATAATTTTATCTTGATGTGCTATAAAATGTCTCCATATAATGATAAATTAAGGCAAATGGAAACTTTCCCCAAGTGGAAGCGAGTGCTTTAGCCACCTAAAGCTGACATAAAGTGGGACTGTTAGTTATTCCTTGAGGTAAAAAACTTTCCATTGGCATCATTCCATTGGTGCTCCATAATTAATGGTGGGCATGGAAAATGCAAATTTTTCTTTATCAGAAGGATATAAAGGGATATTAAATAAACAGTCCTTCAAATCAATAATCAAAAGAAAATATTATTGGGGAATTAAAGCAGGATTAGGAAGTCCTGGTTGAGAAGCCTCCATAGGAACAATGTGGGCATTCATTAACCTAAGGTCATGAATTAATCTCCATTTTCCAGACTTTTTTAGTTGCAGAAAAATGGAGTATTCCAGACACTAAATGATGGTTCTATGTGACTGGCCTGGAGCTGTTCTTGGACTAATTAGTTTCAGTAAGTCTTTTCACCTTTAGAGGCACTGATCTGCCTAACCTTGGTGACCAACTTTTCATTGTAATTGGAGGAGTTTAACCTCAGTAGCCTTTAAGATAAATTTGGCATGGTTGTAATTTGAACATTCCATTGTGCCAGCAAATCTCTGCCCCACAAAGTCTAAGAGAGGTCTCAATTATAGGGGCTGAGTGTAGCTGGATGACTGAGCTGACATTAAGGAAAGGGAATTTACTTGCTTAGGGCACTTAACTCTTCCTTAAGTCAGCAACAGAGGAAGGAGAAACCTGTGTTTCCCAAGTCTTAGACCAATCTTTGGTGGAAATAATGGTTACATCTGCCCCTGAATCAACTACACCTGTGATAGGTTTTTTTGTTGACTCTTCCAGTCAAAAGTGGTCTAGATTTTAATTTAGTGATCAAAAAAAAAATCTGGGTGTATATAAATATCTTCTTCCATAAAAGAGAAATCCTATGGCATTAAAATGATTTGAGCAATAGGAGTACCCTTAGGGAAAAACTGAGCAAAAAAGCTTAAAAATACAACTTTAATTTACCCTGTAAAATCAGGTGGGAGGATGCCAGGCATTACTTGAGCTTCCATGCCAGGGGGCATTGTTTTACCAATGATGCATCCTGCTTTACCTGGTGGAAGGGGTCCCCACATAGAAGCACATGCTTCCATTGAGGTTCCTTTCTTTTTTATCTTTTATGTCATGAGCCAAGTGTAAATCATAAGTATTTATCATTCTAGTAAGTAATGATACCAAATCAATAAGTCTTTGTTGATTGTGGAGACATTCAAATTCAGGATCTAATTTGAGGTGTCCTCAAGGACCTGGCTCCTTTGGTTTTGAGGGGCACTGGCGCCTGCACCCCCTTCCAGTTTCCAGACAAGGGATTGCTTTGGAGGTCAAATTTTGAGCCACATGGATTGACACATTGAAATCTTTTATTGCATCTGGGATAGTTTTTCTTAAGGACAACATTGATATTATTGGTGTTTTGGGAGTTGTTATTGAGAGGGTGAGTCTTTTGAAAATGTCCTTCTTGTCCGCACTTACAGCACTGATGTGGAGGTTGGAAAGCCACTGCCAAAACTTGTGACTTTATGGCTCTCAGTACCTGTATTCTGACAAGTTTTGATCATATCAGCAAAACTAGGATTGCATTCTCTTAAGGGAGCCAATACCTTTTGATAATCTGAATTAGTATTTTCTTTTCTTTTCTTTTTTTTTTTTTTTTTTTTTTTTGAAACAGAGTCTCATTATGTTGCCCTTGGTAGAGTGCAGTAGCATCACAGCTCCTAGCAACCTCAAACTCTTGGGCTTAAGCGATTCTCTTGCCTCAGCCTCCCAAGTAGCTGGGACTGCAGGCACCCACCACAATGCCTAGCTATTTTTTTGGTGTAGTTGTCATTGTTGTTTAGCAGGCCCAGGCTGGGTTCAAACCCGCCAGCCACAGCATATGTGGCTGGCACCCTAACCCCGGCGCTACAGGCGCTGAGCCTGAATTAGCATTTTCATAACCAATCTGAGTAGTTACAATTTCAACAGCTTCCAGGTTCTCATTTTGGCAGGTTATAGCATTTTAGAAGCAATTAATGAAATCTAAATAAGGTTCAGTAGCACCTTGGTGTATGGTGGCAAGGGGCCTGGAAATCAGGAATTTTTGTCGAAGCTTTAAATGCTACTTGGGAACTCTGAGTGAGTGCCTAGGGATTGCAGGCAGCCTGAGCCAGGGGAGTGGAATAGGCACCAACCCCGACAAGCATATCATAATCAATAGGGACATTTTCAATAGTAAAATCTTGACAAATATAAAATTTCTGAAGCCACACATTGTACTGGGCAGGGGATATGATAGTTTTAATTAAAGTATACCAATCCCAAGGAGTTATTTCCTATCCACTGGCAATGGATCCTAATATGCCCTTAGTTTTGTAATCTGTTTTTACTTATGCTTTTTCTAAGCTACTTAAAAACTGAAAATGGAAGAATTTCATGCTGTGCAGCTTGTCCACCTGCTCTGAGTGCAGGAAAGGTTTGAACACATTTGCCATCCTGAGTAGCACCTTCCCTTAAACATCTTTCCATAATCCTTTCAAATTTAGGGGGAGGCTGTATATTTTGATTAGAAAGAAGGGAAAATTGAAAAGTTGGTAAAGATTCCCCTGTCACTGTACTAATAGGTAAATACTGAGGGGGGTCAGTAGGGGAATTTTCAAGAGGGGCCTTAACTGGTAGATTGTTCCCTTGAATGGGGTGAGGGCTAGGTGGCATTGATTCCACATGGTTAAATGTCAAACAGTTATTGGGCCCAGAGACTGTCATAACTATCATCTCATCCTTTCCCAATCTTGGTAATAAAGGCTTCCCTCTTTAGGATACAAGGACATTGATGTTGGACTACGTCAATTAATAATTCTGTCAATTGCTTATCTGACATCTTATAGCTAGCTGCATGGAGCAGACCTTGAAGCTTATTGGTCTTTTGTTTTTTAGTGAGAGTATTTCCAATCTTAAAAAAAAAAAAAAAAATGACAGCTTAAGACAGACACAAGTGGGCTGGAATAAGCCCCCAGCTGAAACCACTCCCTGTGACAGGAGTGATGGTCTCTCGGAGGAAAAAGAGAGAGAGTAAAAGCACTAGTTGCCGCCTGCCTTCTGAGTAGTTTACTGCGAGACACACTGAGAGGTGCCGTGGCCAGAGTCTCTCAATTGGAACCTCTCTTCCGAGCAGACGAGACAACCAGAATGAAAAATAGAACAGAAAGAGAAATGACTGATCTCGTGAGCCTTTCCCTAATGGCAGAATCTTGCTGTGGGTTTACAGAGTTTGTCCCTTGGCACCCACTGTCCCTTACCTGGGATGAGCAGTCTTTACCCCATCCTGGGCTGTGGGAGATTGTCACTGCCATTGCTCATCAGCATCTTCGAGTGTCCCCATGGAAAGTCCCTGTTTGGAGGGCACCACTTGTAGTCATGCATTAACTGTGGATAAAGGAAACTCCCACACTCAGTCATTTGAAGTGCAGTAACGGAAGAGGCTCGGAGAAGCAAGCAACTTCACAAGCTCAAGAAAACCTCAGGGGTCTTTTATTGAGCATGAAAAAGTGTATACATGTAACATAGCACAGAGCAAAAAATTATAAACAGAAAGAAACTCTAACCTTATTACTCAATATAAGGATATGAGTCATTTTTTACTATGATGGTAGAGAACAAGAAAGTAATAGGAAAAAGCAAAAGAGACCATCTTAAGAAAAATGTTATATAATCATAAGGTCAAGAAGTACAAAAGAAATGGGTACAATGCTGGGGGGAGTGTAAAGTTTTCAGCTGCCTTAACTCTCTCAGTTGGTCTCATTCTATCCTTTGATTTGCCCAAAAGTTCTTAATTAATGATTGCTAAACATTCTGTTCAGACCACAGCTGGTGCTGTGTGCAGCGTGTGGGAGAAGGGTTGCAGGAGTCTGGGCTGTTGCCAGTGGACTCACGAATGTTAGTTCTGCTGCTGAACATGCCATTTAAACCCCTAGATTGTTTCCAACCCTGCACTGTGTGCAGCATGGGGGCGGGGGCTGAGACATCCGGACTCTTCTCACCGGATTCTGCAGAATGTCAGCCTAAGCTGTATTCTGTCCCTGATCTTTCACCCATATCTCTAACCTACATTTTACCATATTACCTCATTTGCTGTGTTGTTTCATACCTCACCCTTTGGTCACACTCCCCTATCTAGACCCTTCGCGCTGTCACTCTAGACCCTTCACACTGTCACTCTGTACGTAGTGTGTCTTTCAAAATATACTTTTATCTTTGTAGTATTTCCTGAGCTTCCCTGGAAAAACTGATTCTTCATTCCTTTGTATCTTTACCGTGCTTTTATTTAATTGTTCACAAATAATACTTTTCTTGTTTGTTTTCATACATTTCTAACCCCACTTGAATACAGGATAAAAATAGGTCTTCTATTTCTATTTTCAGATTTATACTTATTTGTTTTTTTGTGTTTCTACTCCCACTTGAATATAGAACAAAAGCTGTCTTCTATTTCTTTTTTCAGATTCTCCTAGCATAGTATGTATGGTTTGATAAGCAAAATAAATGTCTGTAGTCTTACAGACTGAGTGGGTGCATGAGCGAATAAAGACATTTTCTGAAGTCTTTTTTTTTTCCCTCAGTAGGAGGGAGCAAGAAAGCCACCAATTAGAAAAAAAGAAACTGTTATTAGTATTACTAAAAGGGCAAACAAGTAATGACAATTGTATTTTGGGGTGCAAAAATATTAGAGGTGGTAAGTTAGGGAATATTTCTGAAAATTTTTCAATGCTTAAATGTTATTATGAAAAAAAAATTAGTGGGTAGACCCAGATATAATATCCATTTCTTTAAACTATTTTTCTTTTGCTGTCTTTTTCTTGATACTACCAGCTTCTTCCTGAAACTATTGCAACCTCTGAAATTCTTTTTGGCTATTAATTTTATTTTATTGAAATATTCGTGAATGGAGATAGACTTGTTATGTCTTTAAAATTTATAGTAAAAAATTTTTCTCATTAATGTGTCTGTGAATAACATTTCATAGATGTGATTTTCCCAGTAGGATCAGGACAAGAGGAAGACACAGAATCAAGTGGGCATTTGGAGGTATTTGCTCTTGTTATTACTATGTTTTAAATATAAGCAGTGAGTAATGTTAAGATATAGAAGGGGATTCTTTGACTTGACTTTATCACTTGTACCTATGCCCATTAGGAAGTATTTTCTTACATATTCAGCCATATAATTAAGTGCTAAATTTATTACTGCTGCATAGGACAATTCTGCTCTTTTGCAGGATTCATTTAAGAAGCCAGCATAGTATAGTACAAAATAATGAGGCTTAGGTCACCAGAAATCAGTTTAGATTTTGAAGTTAAGTTAATCTATAAACTAGAGAATTGTTTCATATCAGCCAATTGCCACATGTATGATTCTGTGGTAAATATGTATATGTAAAAGTTCTAATGAGACTCAGAGAGAGGCAGTTTGCCCCATAGATTTTTATAACTTGGAACTTGAAAAGTTATAAACTGGAACTTGACATTATTAACATATTTAAATTGCTTAGTATAGATCTATATCAAATATTTTAGGAGAAGGAAAATCATGAGGAATAGTGAATATATAGGGCTATAATAGCAAGAATTTTGTTTAGTGGTACTTTAATAAATAGAAATCATTTTCCAAAATAGAACACACTGTGTACCTTTGCAGAGGCCCCACTTATGGTAACATAAGTATAAAATAATGGTGAGCTGGGTGCTGTGGCTCACGGCTGTAATCCTAGCACTCTGAGAAGCAGAGGTGGGTGGATTGCCTGAGCTCACAGGTTCGAGATCAGCCTGAGCAAAGTATAAGACCCCATCTCTAAAAAATAGCCAGGTGTGGTAGTAGGTGCCTGTAGTCCCACTACTCAGGAGGCTGAGACAAAAGAATTGCTTGAGCCCAAGAGTTTGAGGTTGCTGTGAGTTATGACGCCATGGCACTCTACTGAGGGTGACAAAGTGAGACTCTATCTCAAAAATAAAATAAAATAAAATAATGGTGATGTATTCCAAAGTGACAAGAGGGGAAATAGAAGGGAAGGGTCTGACCTCTTAGAACCAGTGTCTGCATAGTGGTACCAGCACCAACTGGAAGTCAAAAGATCATCATATGTTATCCTGGTTGGGTCACTTGCTGTGAAATCTTAGAAAAATATTTAACCTTTTTGAGTGTCTGTGAGCTCATTCATGAATATAGTATTGGTATCTACTTCTTAGGTATGTTTCATGAACAAGTATAGTAAGAAATGTGAAAATATTTTGTACTCTGGGAAGCATGTATACAAGTATAAAACAAAATGATTCCAATGGTTTTTAATGATTTAACAAATATTGGGAATAGTATTTTCAAACCTGAAGGTAGTAGCATCAAGGAAAGAATGGAAAATATGGAAAGTTAAAATGGGTTGTGAATTTCTAATTTGATATCTGTTAAGTTGCAGAAGACTTACTGGAGTAATAGTAATTACAAATGTAGTGATGTAGTGATTGGTTGCTTGGAAACATCCTAATGAGATGTTATATACATTGGCCTTGAATAAATTTTTCATATTGAGTACCTGGCAGTTAGACACCGAATATAAAAGATGAGGGCTTATGCTAGGGCAGTATGAACAGAAATAGTAGTAAATAGCCAACATTTTTAACTCACAATAAAGGCTTCAAATAAAGAAAACAAAAAATATTAGGTCAGAGAATATACAGGAAGATTGTAGTAGATTGGGGAAAGAGACTGTGGTAGAAATCTGCAGTCAAAGAAGATCTATCTGAGAGTAATATTCAAGCTGCCAACTAAAAAAAATGAGAAGGAGCATGTTAAGGTCTAAGAGGAGGATATTTCAGGCAGAGGGAACAATGGATCATATGTGGTCATCATTTTACTCTGAACCTCCTGGAAAAATCAGAAAATAGAGTGAACATATTGATCGTTAATTTTATTTTTATTATTATAACGTGTAGAAAAGAAAATGTGCAAATAATTGGCTGGTATACTTTACATGCTTCAAAAGTTGTATAGTAAAAATATTTCAACAAAAATATATTTGTATGTTTTTGTTGAAACACAACATAAAGTTTTTTCTACTACTGTTTTATTTTGTTCAACTGCTTTTATATCAGTAAAAAAATTACTAAAATATATTCAGATTTTTCCAAACTCTTGTTTACCTAAATAAAGCAGTATCAGTAAAGTTCAGTTTATACTCAACATGACAGGCTCCAAAGTTTATCATGCCAAATACCAAATTATAACTCTAAAATTATTAAAATTAGAAATATTTTAATGTTTAATACTGCAAGTATTTTCTAAAAATGTTCTCTTATTTTTAGAAGGGAATGCAGTGTAGAACAGTTATTTTGAAGTGTGAGTTCCTTGTTGAAATGTGCACATACTTCAATATTTGGTTTGTGAATACATTTCATTTGGCCTTTCGTGCTCCATTTACAGGCTCATACACAGATGAAAGATGAACTTGATCCATAGAACATGGATATGTAGTTTTCTGTTGAATTTTTTGGTTTACAATACATTATTCTCTTTTTTTGTGTGTAATTACTTTTACAAAAATAATGTAGATAATTTAAATAAAGTTATTAGGATATGTTGATGTAACTTGTTATTTGTTTTACTGGAACTCATGCTGATATTAATTTTAACAGAATTTCTTAGACAGTCTTTCATGGAAGGATCTTAGTCATTCATCCGGGGCTTCTGATGAAAAAGGAAAAAATAAAGTAAATGCACAAGTAGAAGGTAAGAACTGTATTTTACTTGAAAGGTAATTTTGATTCACCAAATTTGGTATTATATATTTCTACTAGAATCTGACATGATACCAATGCTTCTGTCCTTGGACCATCCTGAGTAGGAAAGGTATAGACTTTCCTGTAGAAAAATCTGGAAGTGCTATGGATAATAGTTCCAACATAGCAGGATCAAGGGAAAGCATTATTTTGCTTTTAAATCTGAGTACGTTTCCAGCCAGAGGGGAAAATACAAAGAGATGAAGAAATTAAAAAATACAAACATAAATAAGATGTTATTCCTAAGTATAGAGGGGAAAGAAGTGGTGGAAATAATCACCGGCTATGGTGCACACTGTCTAGTTGGAGGACATACTTAATAACAGTGACTCAGTTTGTAAAAAAAGAACACATATAAACAAAATACCTCCTAATATTCTTAAATTTTAAAAAAAGGAATGGAGAGCACAGATTTGGAGGGTTTTTGTTGTTGTTTTGTTTGTGAAGAGGGACTGTGGGGAAAGAAGGAAAAATGAAGTTAGCTAGGTTGTTTGTCAGTTAGTGATAAGAAAATGTGAGGAAACTACTCTGGATAGATTCAGGAAATTTGCATTTACAGAGAAGATTAGATTATTTTCCCCAGAGACAGCTGAAAGCAAGAATTAAGGTAAACCAGAGAGACTCATTTCTCCTCTCCGTAATTGTCAGCCATCAAAGGTAAGTGTGTTGCCTTGATTTTTAAATAATTATATGAGATTAATTTGAATGCAGAAGCATTGGCTGTCTTTTTAAGAAATCTAATTTTTTTGTATAAAATAGCCGTTTCCTAAAAATTCTCAAGAGGTTCATGTCATATACACAAGAAAATTAATTTTAGAAACAAAAATATCGTAGAGCTCATTCCTTGAACTTTGTGATTATTTTCAATAAATATTGCACTGATTTTGAAATATAAAATGTTGTTCTTTTTGATGCATATTTAAACATCGAGAACTTATACATAATTTCTAAGACATATTTTATATACCTCTAGTATAAGTGGATGAAGAAACTCTAAGATGGCAAAACCAGAAAATATTTAATAGAAGAAATGTAGGCCAATTTGAGGCCATACGTATATGAATATTTTTATTCACTGTTATTCTATAAGTGTCTTTCTACATTGATCACTTAAAAATGCTTTCTAAAAGGAGAAATGAGCTATGTATTCAACTGAACTGTCACACAACTGCATACTTCCTAAATGAAAGGACAAACTGAACAGCATGATGAATACTTGTAGCATCATGGTATAAATAATTCTTATGTGTTGCACTAAAAATGCACTATAGGCTTATGTCATCAGCCTTGCCACTTATCCTGTCAGGGTCATGATTTGCTCCTCTGATTAAAGACCTGTTCATGTTGGTATATGTGCACTTTTCTATTTTAGTTATTTTCACTTGAAACATAATCTCACTATTAAAATCTTAACTGCATATTGTATTAAACCTATATTCCTATTTTCTTCAGTTTATTTTTATCATCTGGCTGTCTGCCTCCCCTACAAAAAAAAAAAAGAAAGAAAAAACCAACCAAAACCTAAAGTAATCATTTTACAGCCAAGCTTGAGGATGCATCTCATGACTAACTCTTCATGACTGTGTGAATGGCTTTGTCATTTTTACATTTATATAGTCATTTACTTTGATTGTATGTCCTTTTTGTCTTTTAGGGTCTCCTGAGAAGTATCTTCAGTTGAAAGTAATAGCATTTATTTTTTCATTGGAATTACTCACTGCACATTGTATGAAATATACATTATTTATGAAACACTTTGTTTTAAAGGCCGTTCAACATACCATTAAAAGGAAAGTTTCCAGTCAGCAAAAAGCAGTAAAAGAGAAGAATGTGCAAACTTCTGGATCAGGTAAATTTTTTCTTTTTTCTGTGAGAGACAGGATTCTCACTGTGTCATCCAGGCTAAAGTGCAGTAGCCCAATCATAACTCACTAAAACTCTGAACTCTTCAGCTCAAAATATCTTCTACCTTCCATGAAGTTTCTGATTTGGAATCCCTGTCTTAAAGAATTCATAGAGGTGAATTATGAGACTCCATGATTCTTAAAAGAATTCACAGAGGTGAATTGTGAGATTCATGTTTTAACTTTAGTTATTTCATCCTAGTGTTGTCATTCTGATGATATTAAGGCAGTCACATATTCTGATCAATGATTCTCTGTGTGTGTGGTACCTTTGATTATTAAAAAAAAAAAGAACGTATTTAATAATTCCTGAATGTCTGTCTCTATCTGTCTAGTAGATAGTCCTCTAAATAATGAACCTGAAAGGTTTTTACCTTAGTGTCCTATTATACTATTAAAAAATACTTTGTAGAAAAAACAAACACCTAGGATTCACTGTGTATCATTCCCATGCACATTGAAAACATTTTGCTATATATGTGTATCATTATAAATATTATATAGTATTTGTTTTTATATCCTAAAATTGTACATACACTTATTTATGGCATAATAATTCATTCTATGCTGGACACTGATATTTGATATGTGAAATATTTCTGAAAACATTTCTTCATTTCTGGCCTGCTTCACATTTATTTTGCAATAGGGCCTTCTAATTCATCGCCCTCCAATACTTTACATTATTGTGTAACTTTTTAATTTTATCAACATGTTTTTGAGATTGAGCCATATTGACACAAGTATTCCTGGTTTAATTTATTTTAAGTTCTTTAAAGTATTCCATCAAATAAATGTGCCATATTTAACTAATTAAAAAGTGGACAAATGTAAGTAAAAATTATTTTGAGACCTTAGATCTTTTTTTAAGTGTTTTGCATCCATGGATATTTTCTATTATTGTAAATAAAAATGGAAAAATTTAAATTACAAAACCCAGATTTATACATTTATGGCATAATAATTTATTCTATACTTGGACACTGATATTTCATATGTGAAATATTTCTGAAAACATTCCTTCACTTCAGGCCTGCTTTACGTTTGTTTTGCAATAGTGCCATCTAAATCATCTCCCTCCAATTACTTATATGCCCCTGAAGCTTATCATCCCCTTAGCATTTACAGTGATGTATCTTCAGTGCAAATAGGATGATGGATCACTAATTAAAATATTAATATCCAAGTACCTTAAAAATGTATATAAGGTTACATATTCTGACTTCTGCCCAGAAATCCATCTATATATAGCCCTTTCTCTAGCCGTATTTTTTTTCTGGCATTAGTGAACTCCTGAAAATACTTTCCTTGCCATTCTCTCTATTGTAGACATAAACACAAACTTATTCCAGCTTCTCTCCCTCACTTGATGCTTCCTGGCCCACTCTCAACCTTTCCTCACTTCTACGTTTTTAAAAGTGGCTCACCTCACTCTTTAAGTCTTAGCTCAGGCATGACCTTTAGCAAAGCCATCCTTGACACATTTATATTTACATCCATCAAACTCATTGCCAATAATTATTAAAATGAGGAGTGTTTACACTAAGATGTTTTGAAATGCTGTATACCCTACAGTCTAAAAGCAAAGAAGAGAGACATGGAAAAATGTAAAGTATAGTTCAGTTTGGAAAGATATAGTAGAGAAATGAATATAGTACTATGGCAGCCCCAAGGAAGGAAATGCCTCCTTATCTGGGGAAAGAGCCAAAATCAAGAAGGACTTTACATAGTCTTAGATGTTGAAAAGAATTTTGTCAGATTATTAGAGGAAAGCATTTCAGATATGAGGAACACAATGTACAATATAAGGCTTACAAAATAATGATAGTTTTCTATATCATTAAAATGCTATCATTATGAAATAAAGAATATACAGTGTTACTTTTTAGGTTAGCAGTATATATATATATATATATTTTTTTTTTTTTTTTGGAGACAGAGTTTCATTACGTCACCCTCAGTAGAGTGCCAAGGCATCACAGCTCAAAGCAACCTCAAACTCTTGGGCTTCAGCAATTCTCTTGCCTCAGCCTCACAAGTAGCTGGGACTACAGGCACCTGCCACAATGCTCGGCTATTTTTTGTTGTTGTTGTTACAGGTGATGTTGTTTAGCAGGCCCAGGCTGGGCTCGAACTCACCAGCTTTGGTGTATGTGGCTGGCACCCTACTTACTGAACTATGGGCACTGAGCCTAGCAATGTATTTTAAATGTTGTTTTACTACTTATGGTTGCATTCATTTATTGTTAGATGAATTGGTGACTCTGAGATGTTTGTATATGTTGTATCCAGTGACATCCAGTGTCTTCCCCCTGTGTTTTCTTGAAGTTTTGGACATTAAAAGCATTTTTTAGATTTTTTTTTTATTTTTAACTATCCATGTGTTTATTAGGTTTCCACTTTTTGCCATCACAGAATTAAAAAGGCCTAAAATTTAATAATAATAACAATGTTTAAGATAAGGACCAGAAACAAAAACCTCATAAAGAATGAACTAAGATAAATACATTCAGAAAAGAAATCAGACGATTGCTGCTTCAAAATGTTAAGTAACAAGAATAATAATAATGCAAAGAGAGTAACATTCACATTGGCAGATAAGAATATGTCTATTATAGAATGCTTTGACTCTGAGGCTCAGCATGGAATCATCAGTTAACTTCTTCTTATTTTTTTTCCAAAGTCTCAAAAAATAGACAACCAATATTTATAAATGAAAGTGAAAGATAATTTCAAAAAACAGATCATGCCAAATCTTATAGACAATAGAAAAAGAAGAAAAGCATTTTTACAAAAGCATTTTTTAAAAGTAGATATTTCTGGTACAGATGAAGCCTTATTGAAAATGCCAATTTATAAAATTTAAAAAAAATTCTTATATCTATTTATGTAAAGACTAAAGATTTTACCAAACTGTTCTAAGTGGCTCATTTTAACTAAATATATAGATTTGTCAGCAGAACAAGATTTTGTAATGACCTCAGAAGAAGAGCAAGAAAATCTCGAAGGAAGTCAATATAGCCAGTCACAGGTATAAGAACATTTAAATTTAAATTTCTTGTTCAGTACTATTTTCTTTGCATTGATAACATAGGACCATCCAATGGAAAATACCTTCTGCACAAGCATTTTAGAATCAATAGGTCATAACTTCATATTGAACTAAAAGAACACCTAAGCAGCCATATACCTTAAACCATAGCTTGAACCCACCACCTCTGGCACACAGGGCTGGTACCCTACTCCTTTGAGCCACAGGCGCCACCCATTTATAACTTCCTTTGCATAATAAGGAAGGTAACATCAAGTACAGAATTGTATTACCAGGCAATAGAAATTATAAACACTTTCATCATGATTGGCACTGAGTTGGACTCATGTTAAAAGATTAATGAGTTTCAGTGCTTCCACATTTGCAGTTTCTTATCACCAGTCACTAGTGTCCAGGTGCTTTGTGGTCTCTAATTGAGTGTCAGGGAGAGAATAGAGTGATAAGATTATGTCTACAGAGGAAATCATAAATCATAAATCAAAGGAATGGGGCCTTTGATGTTAAGGTAAAACAGTTAAGTTCTTAGCTTCTTTAGATGTAGGAAATCAGTTAATGTCAAAATTATTTTATCTAGTGTCATTTGTGGACATTAAAAATATAACTGAACTTAGGGAGATAGTCTGTGTAGGTAAAAAACAACAGTCATATTATCATACACAATTTGAACTAAAACTTAATAATTGCCCTTTCTTTCTGATCAATATTCATTTTGCCTCCTAATAATATAAAGTTTGCATAATCTTCAGTTGTAACCTTGGGAAAGTACTGAAATACAGTGCAGAGGTTCACTATTTAAAGTATAGTGAGGTAAAATGTCTTTAACTGAAGAAGGCTTTCTAATATTACAAAACATGTGCAAATTCATTTCTCATATTAAAAGGTAATAAATAAATTGCAAACAAAGAGGGACAAAGTTAAGTTTGATAGTTCCTGTTCTTCTGCTATAATAGGGTAAGGAAATTTATTTTTATTTCTTAATTAAAACTCAGTGATTTAGAAGTAGCTCAATACACATATAGAAGTTTAACAAATTATATTTTTGAAATGTTTTTGACTATATTTGATCATGGAAGGATAAAATTATTTTCACACTATCACCTCACAAAAAAACACATCTTAAAAACAAAATAATCACACTAATCTTCCACATCTGCATCTTCAAAAATGTCTCTAGAAATAGATATAAAAAGGGATTTTAGTAGAGAGAATAGATCTTTCTATTCAGGACTTCTTTGTATGCAAAAGTATAAGCCACTGTTGGTCAGAAAAGGCAAAGTAGATTGAAAAAATAAAAGCCGCTGTGGCGCGCGAGGTGGGACGGGAGCAGGAGCCGGATCCGGATCCGGTGCCGTGCTCCGCGGCGGTGGGGAGTCTGGCGCGCCCCGCGAGGAGTGCGGACTGCGGGGCCTGCGCGGGTGAGGAGGGCCGGCGTGCCGCC